>JAAGVU020000049.1:5426143-5468903 GCA_011763525.2 Mormyrus iriodes
GATTATCAAAACAAAATAAACTGAGATAAAATGATTAAATGTGCCTCATTTCGTTTTGCGATGACGCTCCTGTTTTGTCTGTTGTTATAAATCCAGCACACCTCCTTCTACCTCCTTTTTATTTGTTTCTCAACTGAATTATATTTTGAATTCCAGGAAATCCACTGTTAAAAATACAGGTTGTTTTAAGTTTTTAAAGTTCACTAAATGCATGATATTTCCAAACTCAATGAGGAACCATCTCAATGTTCTCATTGTTCTCAATGATCTCAATATTAACACAAATAATCAGGATTATGATTTTTGCCAAAATTAAGCAACCCTATGAGGACGCGAAAATATCAAGAATGTATATCAAGATGTGTGACAATAGTGATAATTTTTTTTTTTAATGTTTACTCACGTCCAACATTTTCCTTGCCAGAAGAAATCAATCATAAATCCTTTAAGAGCATCATGGTAAATCCGCCGTCTTCTTTGAGCTTCTTCAAAGTTGATCAGGTCTCCTCTATACTCTACTATAAACTCGCCTTCTTCGAAGGCGGACACCGCAAATACTCCCCTGCCTTAAATTCAAATATCAAACTGAGCTTAAGAAAAAAAAAATCATAATCACATCATTACAACATGAAAATATATAAATCCAATTTCCTCACCTTTAAAAGCGTCTATGTATCTGACTTCTAGCCCCACTTCATCCTCAAGACGGTTAATGTGCCAGGCAGCATCAGTCTCTGGGCATATCTTCATTCGCCTCATTCTAAAATGCAAAGTGGTGCTTATTATTATTATTATTATTATTATTATTGTTTCTCCAGACTTTATGAATAAAGACATTACGACTGAAGACAAATTTGATTAATATTTTCTGAAACACTGAGAAACATTTGGAGTTTGGAGTTCAATATATCTGAAACAAGAACTCGTTATAGATTTCAGTCATAACCCCCTCCCCAAAACCCCCACATTTATTTCAGGAGATGTCATAACTATCACTGACACAGTCACATTTCTTGGCACCTATATCAGTATTATAGTCAAATGGAACATCAACTTGGACCACATTACAAAAAAAGCCCAGCAGAGACTTTTTCATAAGACAGCTAAAAAAAAAATCAAAGTAAATCAAGTCTTTTCCTTCAGTTCTACACTGGCGTCACTGAAAGCATCCTCACCTCACCAAAAACTGTTTGGTATGGACAGTTACACATGCAAGAAACTCCAACGGATAGTCAATTAATCAGCCAAGATTACTGCCCCCCCCACCATCAGTCGAATCACTATATCATATCAACAACAAATAATCAAAAACAAATATATATATATATATATATATATATATATATATATATACACACACACACATCTGACCCCTCTCATTCTGCTTCTCATCTCTTCTAGCTGATGCCCACTACGTCCCTGTCCACCAATTCAGGTTTTTTCCCCACTGTAATAAAGACTGCAAACACTTTTCTCTTGCCCTGACAAAGGTACTTCCCCTTAAAAGAACAGTGATAACCACTACACCATAACACTGCCCCCTAACCATGTTAATTTCATTAATCTTTGCATGCCCATATATACATTGGGGCACTACAAGGAATTTCAGTTTGTTTCGGACAGTGAGTGCAAAGCTATCCCGGCATGCTGCCGAGTGAACATGAAAGGATACTTATTTCAAACACGTAGCTCCCCAGATTATTTTCTTTGTAGAAATAGCTCTCACTGTAAATAAAGTTGAGTTATCATCTCATGGGGAAGTGGGGAAACACTATTACTATTTCACTTTATAAGTACTTGAGAGTGAAGTTGGGTTACTGAGTACTTGAGACTGTGAAAGAAACAGTGAAGTTACTGTGAGTCAGTGGAGGCCTCCTGTTTGAAATTGATTGGTGGACCCATAGAATAGTCAGTCCTCACAGACATACAGCTGGGAACAGATGAAGGTGCTCTGTCCTCCTGGACTCTGCAAAATCAGAGACAAGTTTAGTTAGGTGAAGGCTGATGAATTTATAAGAACTTAACATGATTAATTTAAAATAAAAGCAAGTTCATCGATACTATAGTCCTGACTGTAAGGTCCCCGAAAGGAATCAGTACTTTTCCAATCATTCAAAGAGTGATCCACAAAAAATAATAGAGTGAATAAAAATAAATGTAATTGTCCTGTCCGAACAAAAGTTACCATGTGTTAGCATACCAGGCACCCCCACCATTTTATACAATATACAATATAATTTTAAACACAGAACATACACCATAGATAAGAGTAAAGGTCATATTTAAAGCCACAAGACCAATAAGTATTGTAGACCAAAGTGTATGGGGAAATAAACTGGCCTAGAGAATTGTTTTGATATATTGCCTGTTTCTCCAGATAAACTCCCTCTAAATCTCCCTCTTTATTTCAACATAGTATTCATACCCCACAAATCTAAACCATGCAATCTCATAGTATGATTGGACAGTTTTCGGTACTTATTTAGTTATTTATTTATTTTAAACTTGACTCACTCTGAAAATGAAATGTTCATTGAAACTCTAGTAAACAATCATGCACAGATACACTTTCCTCACCTGTTCTGCAGGTTCGGCATTTCATCAGGATCCCCTGTCATAGGAGCAGTGACGTCCTGCTCTGTGGCCTCCGGGAAACTCATATTTAGCCTCGTTTCGTGTACAGTCTGCCTGGAAACATTAAAACACATTGTAATGCTTATACATGCACTGCCAACAATCCGACGCATTAAAGAAACATAAGAAGCAAATACTAATGCGATACGATATCACTCACCCCTATTGCGATGCAGTGCGATTAAACACAGTGCGATTCAGCGCGATACGATGCGATGCATCGCCGGACGCGCCTCCAACTCGCGCGAGACTTGGCCGGGAGACTCGACGAGAACTGGCTTCAGACTGCAGTGGAGAGCTGGAGACGAGAACATGCTTGAGGAACAGTTTAGAGAGGGGGACTCAATCTAGATATAAATGTATTGGTTACATTTGAACAATAAGTCCAATTTATGTGACAATGATACAGGCATAAGGCCTCTACTAATAATTATATATTAATAAATAAGACTTTACCGATGCAAAAATGTTAGAAACGATGCATGCCGAGTTCATCCTAAATTGCATCCGGTGCACACTTTTGTAATCTGGGCAATCGCATCGTGAACTTTTATATAGGTGAATCTTATCATACCTACTTTATGTGCGACTTGCCTCGGTCAATGTATATTTGGTTAATTCCAGAAGAGATCGAATATACGTGTTTAACTTGTTCCTTCAGATTAAACACTTTTGTTTTACCCAACACTGTTTAGCCAATACTATTTGCTCTATAACTCATGAAATTATTTCATTTAAATCCTTTTCTATATTTACAATTAAATATTTTACAGGCAATGCACATTTATAAAATCTAATGGCAGGCTATTTTAACCTATGAGACCAATGACTTGCTAACAAAATTAGTTACAATAAATAATTCAACCAGGACAACAAAACATTTTTAATACAGCGTACTGTTCATTTTACTTGTATGTTTTCTATTATCTCGGCAACAAAAGATATACATTATACCAAGCTCTAGAAATAAACGTACAACACTGGTGTTTATATGCAAAAATAATGTCAATTAACTCATACTTACTTAGCCTACGTGTTTTTTATTTCAGTCGTACTCGTTTTTCCCAATAATTTCAAGGTGATAGACGGTGGAGTAGTTAATTCTTGGGTTTCGATTTTGACAAAAGACATACTACAGAATTACGGAAATCCTGATTGTCATACTTTTCTTTATGACACAATCGTAAAAAATGAAACACTGGAAAAAAATGTCCCTTGCAGTTCTATTTTAATCTATTCTGTAAATAGAAGAGTATATACGTTAATGTGGAGCAAAATACTGTAGTGAGTGTGCGGTTCATTTTTGTATTGATGAGGCTCCCACACCGAGTACTGTTGTCAGAATAACTTTACTTGGGAGCTGCCACGTCATACCACTTCCGGTTAAGCGTTTCTGGCTTATTACATTACTCTGCCATCTAGTGGTGTTAACTGTACACAACAACAGATATCTGTGCATCGCCCCCCTGTTAAAAAAAACAGGTTTGCGTGTATAAGGTGTGAACTTAAGGGCTGTTGTTGCCAAAAAAAACTTAAATTTCTTCCACAAATTGTCCAGCTTTAAAAAACAAGGTAATATAATATAAATTCTCTATGTATCTTTCACAAATTTTCAAACCTTAACCAAATTCCTTTAGCATATTGTATACCATATAAACATGCCACCCACCCTCATACATTTTCTATAAGCACTTGTCCTGTTAAGGGTGGCGGCATTACACCTTTACATTTCTTCAGTTAGAGTCTTTGGTCTCCCTATTTGTGTCCACTCCACTAACCCATTGGATTATGGGTATAGAGAACTTGAAGTTATGTGTTCAAACCCATAATTATCCACCATAATGTCTTTATGGTATTGATTACTGAATTGCAGTCCATTGTCACTTATACAGTCACTGGAATTCCATGGAATGCAAATATGGCTTTTGTGTGTGCAATTACCTTTTCTGCCATTGTGCCACACAACCATAAGAATTCTGGGTAAGCAGAATGCTAGTCCAGAAAGTAGTAGCCAGTAATTGCTGCCTTTCAGTAGGAGCAGGATCCATTCCAACCTTTCTCCAGCATTCCTGTAATGTGTCATGTGGCATCATTGGCTCCATGTGTTGCTGATATCTGTGGCTCTGGCAAACCTCACAGCGCTGCACAAACGCCTCACTATCTCTCTGCATGCACAGACACTATAGTACATCTCAAGCAGTAGGGATCACTATTTCTGTGCCTTTTAACAGAATTCAGTCTGTCACTGACAGTTCACCTTTGAAGTGCTGGTATGGCTTATCCAGCTTCACGTGAAGAGAGTGTATCTCTTCCATTACTCCCTCAGTCTTCCATCCTTCCCTAGCTGTTTTAAACCATTTCGCATTGGACACTGGCATCTGTGCTCTGATGGAGTCCCCTTGCATCTGCATGTCTTTGTCTGTGTTGCTTTTGGTATTGCGTGAGCATTGCCCTACTCAAAGTCACGGCTGCTGCAAGGTGTATACCAGTCTTGAATTCAAACGTCTTATCACACTGTAGCTCTGGAGATATCCCTTGGGCAGCACACCATGCTGGATCGGTGCGAGCTATGTAAATTATGTAAATATTTGTGTGTAATTAACATCTATTGTGTTGTTATTGTGCTGTATTATGTACAGTGTCATTTATAGTGTATAATGGTATTTGTTGTTTATAGCGTGTGTGTGCGCCCACCATATGTTGCTGGAGTAATTGGGACGGCCAGCAAAGTTGGCAGAGCGTGTCGGGGCTGTGGGTGAGCTGGTGCTTGACGGTTGTGTTTGGTCCTATTAAGGGCTCAGAATAAAAGAGCGCTCCTGTTTGAGCTAAGCTGCCTCAGCTCATTCCTGCTGCAAATGCTACAAAATTTTTGATTCGCCACATTAACCCCTGTGTTTTTTTGGGGGTTGAAGTTACCCCAGTCCATTTTCAAAATGAGGATAAATTCTATAGATTCTAGAATTATAACGGAAGAAGTAAAATACAATGGGTTAAGCATTGTATGCGTGGCTGTGGGACGGCACAGTGGTGCAGTAGCTGTTGCCTCACACCTCTGGGATCAGGGTTTGCGTCTCCGCCATGGCTCCATGTGTGTGGAGTTTGCATGTTCTCCCTGTGTCATCAGGGGGTTTCCTCTGGGTACTCCGGTTTCCCCCCACAGTATGGGTTGGCACCCCATGCTGGTTTGTTCCCTGCCTTGTGCATGTAACTTCCAGGATATGTCCCCTGCAACTCTGAATAGGACAAGCAGTTTCAGAAAATGGAAAAATTAATGCAGTCACACTTCACCCAGTGGTTTCTTTTGGAGTAGCACAGTTCTTAGCCCAGCTTTGTATCCTCAGTGGATACTTTCACCCCTGCCTTAGTCTCCCTCCCAGGTAAGTAATTTCTCTCACCCCTAACTGGTACTTTTTATTCAGCTTCCGGCCTGATCTTCACGCTCAGTTGAGGGACCTGTTCAATTTCTAATCATGTTCCCCTGCTGTGTTGCCCCAGGCTACCACATTGTCACCCACCCCTTCTATTCCATCGAATAGTTCATGGGCTGAACTGATTCCAAACAGCAAATGTAAGAAACATTGTCTTCCGAATGGTGTATTGTGCATGACTTAGAACTTTCCTCATCCAGCACGATTTGATAAAACCCAGATGAGGCATCTAGTTTGGAGAAATGGCACACTCATTGTGCTGCTTATATGTAATTTTTCTCAGTAGTCTATAGTGCTCTCATTGGATTCCTTTATTTAACTCCTTGGGATCTTTACAATCCCACATCTCCATTTGGTTTCTCTACTACAGGGTTCCCCAATTCCAGTCCTTGAGGCCCAGAATCCAACACAGTTTGCAGAGTTCCCTGCTCAAACACACTTTACAAACCTGGTAATTATCTGAATAAAATGTATGTGAGCAGGGAAATCTGCAAACTATGTTGGATTCTGACCCTCCAGGACCAGAACTGGGGAACCCCACTCTACTATACCCAAGGAGTTCACCCATTCTGTGGGTTCCTCTATTTTGCTAAAGAATCTTTACTCAGTCAGAGAATTAAGTTTCCCTCTTAGTCTCTTTTAAAGTGCAGCTGGTACTTTTCTCGCTGGGAGTATGACTGGTCCTGCATTTTCCTTTAGCCTTAATTTAAGTTCGCCTGGTAATCAGCCTATTCCTTTAAAAATCTTGTTAACCCATTCAGTGTGTGTGGCCCTATTTGGAGTAGCCACTTTGTTCTCATTTTGTCCACTAGATGTCACTTTCTCCCTATGTATGACATGGACTCTTTTTTATTAGACCTAGCTGTTTACAGGCTTTTTCAACCCCAGTATAGCTTGTCTATTTTCCTCAACAAGTATAATAAGAGAATTCACGTTTTGTCCTTTGCTATACAGGATTTACTAGTTTGTATATTTAGTATAGATATTGTGATCATAGTGGGTTATGCATATGAGTGTGTGCCCTGCAATAGACTGGCAGTCCACCCCAGGTGTCCCCTGCCTTATTTACTTCCTGGGATGGGATTACATTTAGAAGATGCTCTTGTCCAAATCAGTGCACAACTGAGGAAAGCTTGGGTTACTTTATCTATTCATTCTTTATGGCAGCGCAGTGGTTGGGGCTATTGCCTCAGACCTCTGGGTTGTGTGTGGAGGATACATGTTTTCCCCATGTTTGCAGGCCTTTCTCTGGGTGTTCTGTTTTTCACAGTCTAAGGACATGTGCTTAGGTTAACTCGTGTCTCCAGATTGCCTATAGTGTGTGACTGTTGGTGAATGAGTTTCCTAAGATGGACTATCGTATTATCTAGAGTATACTGTGTTTCCAGTGCTTCATGGAAGAGAAGATTAAAATAACATTTACCTAAAAGGTAATATCTCACATCAGCTGGATGCTGTTTACACTATAGCAATGTATTTCCCAAACTGCCCTGTCAGCCCCTCCCTTTCATCCATTCCCTACTCCTCCCACACCCCAATGTATCTCTAGTCCTCCTACATTAGGCTTGGGTGGTATTTAATTTTTCGTACTGTCATACTATTCATATGTTATTTTCAAAAGCAATGCTATTCCAGTATTATCTTGGCACGGGGGGTGGGGAGGCCCTCATGATACATTTTTCAAAACAAAAATATCACAGTATACTGAAAAAAATTACCGACATACCACCCTACCCTACATACACTTTATAAATTTCCAAAACATCCTTATTAAAAATGCCAGGTCTGTTTGACTTGTCTAAATGTAATCAGGTTCATCAGATCTACCACTGACTAGGAGTAGGGCAATGTGATACGATTGAATTCTCGCAAAATAAATTTTGCTGACAAACTACCATTATCCTACTGATAAAATGTGCTGAGTGGGGCGGGCTGGCAACAAAAAAAACGTTATTGTAGATATTCAGAAAATCCTCTTGCACCCTACAGTTTGAGAACCCATCCATCTACCCATCATTCTTCACATGCTTGAAGTCCCAGAAGCTATAGGCCCAAGGCAGGGAATAGCCCATGATGGGCACACACACACACACACACACACACACACACACCATTTGGCATGTTTATGGACTGTGGGGGGAAACCAGACGAAACACTTATGTTGACACGTAGAGAACATGCTAACTCCACACATGAGGCTGAGACAGAGCCTTGAACCCTGGTCCTAGAGGTGTGGTAATATTAACCACAGCACCACCTTGCCCTCCCCCTCAGTTTGGGAACCATTAACCTATAATATATTCCTTTGGGAAAAGATCCATATTTTTAGATTTAAGTGTATTTACAAGATGGCTTCTGTAGCCTTCCTTTCCATCCTCTGCTGCCACCTAGTACAGCTGCCTCAATTTTGGGGCGATTTATTTCAGGGCCATAAGCTGTAGTTTTTCATCTACAGTATATAATGTTTTTGCGAAGTGGTAATAAGATCATCAAAAATCAAATAGAGTAATAAGATCAATAGAGTTATCCTGTTCACAAGGTCTGAAGTAACCCTTCCCTGTCCAATTTATCACAAGATTTGAACATTCAGATCTTCACCCATACAATGTGCAAAGTTTGAAAATATCTATAAAATACTTTTAGAGTTATTGTGTTCACAAGACCAAGCATCTTCTACAGCCTCCCTTTCCTTCATTTGCTTCCACAGTGCACTGCTGCTACATTTTTGGGGCAAATCATTTCAATATGAAGTCATGTGTAGATCTTCATTCATCTAATGTTTTCTTTCTATCAAATAGTAAGAAGATCCATCAAATATTTTTTGACTTATCACATTCACAGGGTCAGATGTCATCTACAGTCACCCTTCCCTTTGTTGCCGCTAAGTGGCATTGTTCCTGGAGGGCCAGAATCCAGCACAACTTGCATCTGAATTCAGGAGCTGCATCCTTTGAAGGATGCGGTCTATGTAACCTTTGTAGGGTGCATCCTTCAAAAGTTTGCGCAATGAATCTTGGGATTTTGGTAAAAGATTAATGCATTACTTGGCTGCATTTGAAGCAACCTTCAAAATGAGACGGCCTTGTCGTGCAGCTGTAAGTCATTTGGTCTTTGAATGCAGCCTTAGAAAGATGCAGCACCTGAATTTGGACACAACCACAGTTGCGGATTTCCCTGCTCACACACGTCTTATTCAGATAATTTCCAGGTTTAGTAGGTGTGTCTGAGCAGGGAAATCTGCAAAATGTGTTGAATTCTGACCCTTCAGGATCAGAATTTGGGCATCCTGCGGTAAGGCATTTGGTCACTGATCAGAAATTTAAATATACTTCCTATAGTGTCAAACTTTTAGCACAAGGAGAGGTATTTACTCAGATCATTCATGTCGTTTTCTAACTTAACCTGCAGCTATGTAAAAAGGGGCCAAGACAAATGAGCTACTGCATTTGAGCACTGAAACAGTGCAATGATTTGAAATGGCAACATTCAGATATCACAGCAAAAACATTCATCAGTTGTAATTATCCTTCAAAGTCCACCACACTGATGATCCCAGCATCTCAGCCCTTTCAGCTGCCTGTCCTTTCATCTTACCTGGAAGCCACATCATTACATCACAGGTACGCTGGTCCATGGCTTAAAGACAATGTATTGGGGTTTATATTATGTATATGATATTCACAGTAATCCAGCATTTACTGCGTGCTGCCAGATACAGTGTTTTTTATTGGGGGGATTGTGGAAGGGGCTTTTATTTGTGAGGCGAACGAAGGCCTTTAAACATGATCGGCATCTCCCAGGAAGGTAAACATTCAGGGAAAACTCTTTCACTAATAGTTCAGGTTTGATTTTCTGAGCCTAATAGTCTTCAGTCCCAAATGGTTTGTGGACTGTGTGTTTCTATTGACAATAATGTAATAAACACAGCAGAATTATATTCCCAAGCAGCTACGGTGCAGAGAACTGCATTAAAGGATCTTCATGTAGCGCCCCCCCCACCCCTCCAATGATTTTTCAGGAGTACGACTGTGTTCTGATCTTTAAAGAGGTTGGTTTAATTTGTTTCCCCTATGTGCCGTGTTATCAGTAGTGAAAATAAATATCTTATTATTCTTACCTTATCACATTATCTTAGTATAAAGTAAATATGTAACCTGCCACACTAGATGTGATCAATGAATGAGGTGAGAAAACCCTATTAAAACTTTTGTGCTGCACAACAGTAGGGTTGAAGAGCCTAGATGAATACTTTAGCAGCCTAATGAACTCTAATGGATGTTGAAAAGGCCATCTGAACTATCCATTATTTTCTGCAGAATGTAGTGACTACATGTGGCCAGAAGGTGGCAGCAATAAAGAAGTATTGCAGTTGTCCCAAGTCCCTATCTATCTATCTATCTATCTATCTATCTATCTATCTAATGCATTTTTTATTATTGATACTCTTAGTTATTAATGAATGTATTTCATCATTTTGGCCATATACTGCAACTCATTTTGTAAATCACCTTTTGATAACAGAGTATCAAAAGTACTGTGGAAAATATGTCATAAAACTACAAAAGAATATCTGTGAAAATATCTGTCAACTGCCTTTTTCTGAATTTCTATGCATTATTATGTCACCGAGCTTCTCGTGCTTTGTTAATAATGAAATGGGACACTTTGTAAGGAAGGGGCAAGTGAGGATGGAAGGAGATTCAGGACAAAGTTGAGCTCGCATACCGGTTGAGCTTGAGTTTCTATAGCAATTTTTGAGTGATAATTTGGAGAAATATGCTTCACATTACATTCATTATTATGTACAATTTGACATTCTTTCATGAACCTGCCATGTATTATCTAACTGTATGTAATTTACTTTAACGGCTGTTGCTTTTTATTGATACTGTTCTTAGGTCCTTCATGTGTATTTTGTGTTTAATTTGTCAGTGGCCAGAAGAATATGCAAAATAAGATTTTAATTTATAGTGTCTATGACTGTTTACTATGCAAATGACAATAAATTCTTGGATTAAATTGAATTGAATTACAAACCCTAAAAGACTGAAGAAATGGCTATATGATGCCTATATTGTAAAAAAAAAAAAAACCAATAATAATACAAAATAACATTATTCAGATCAATTCAATTTATTTTTATATAGCACCTTTCACAACAGTCACCCAAAGGCAATTTACAAGGGTATAATATACTTCTACATCAAAGGGAAGACAAAGAAATGAATTAACTTACAATGTAAAACGGAGTTAAAGCCTACTGGCAAGAGTAACTTAGAAAAAATATAAAGGTAATTTCAGGGAACTTTAGAAGGTGATTTTATGAACTAATAATTTAATGAATCATTTTAATCATTATGTATAACTACTTTGTGAAGACAGCAGTGGGTAGTGATTGTTCACCTGATTACTGTTAAAATATGGCTGCAAGTGATATCACTTCATAAATTGTATCAATGGACACTGTGGGCCATTTTTTAAACTAACCCCTGCGTATTACTGCGTGTCTCATGTTCGATGGGGAGGATTCGTTACCCATTTTTATATTACATGTTTATTTCAAGGGAATGGGCTGATCTGACTTGATTTATTGTCAGAACGGCTGGGTTTTTCAAACAGAACCTTGGACCGATTCGGACGGCCCATGGGAAAGCTGTTCTACTCAGCCTGTTTTCTGTGATTTTGAGGTGATACGAGGCCCAGTTGTCTTTGACGCTGCCATCCACCTTATTAAACGACTAACCGGTATTCTGATTCGCACCGTTTCCCATTACTGTTTTTGGGTGTCTGTGTTATGTAGCAATTTATCTATAACCCTCCTATCCTGTATGACTTGGGTCACAGCCTCGGGCCAAAGCCTTCAGCTTGCGAGCCATTGTTAATTTACCTGTATGACTTTTTAATGGCTTCTGCATTAGGGGAACCCCATTCTTTTTCTACTTCCTAAACCAGGTGTAAGCTATAAAACCAAGGAGCCCTTTGTAAAATATCTCATCTACTCCATTTTTTATTCCCCCTGAACCGGGAGAAATGTAGGCAGGCTGACCCCATGCATGCTTTTAATGAAGTTGCTCAATTTTCCACCCGGCCGTGTAAAACACCTTACTAAACAAGCCATTGCACCAGGGACCCTGACAGCAAGCTTTCGCCACTCTCATTCCCTTGCCGGTGCCTGCGAAGTAACCCTTTGACCTTTACGACCCGCAGAACGTATTTGCTTTGTGTGAGAAAGAGTCGCTGATGGCATGATTTTATAGCAGTCTTAATGCCCACTTCATGAATGGGCGAAATCTTGCAGCCTGCTGAACCTTTTCAAAGAGTCAGTGCCATTTGTGTAAAATCTTATGGAACTGGAAGCTGTCAGCATTCTTACTGGGTTTGATTTTCAAATACAACCAGAACTGGAATCATCTGGTGAATATACTGTTATGCTGTTAACACTCACCTATTCATAATACGTAGAATCTGTTTATACATAAGTCTACTGTAAATTCTACTTCAGATAACTCTGTTCATATTATAAATAAATAAATATAATAGTAACAAAATGAGAAAGATTCTTTTTCTTTTTTTTGTCACCAGTTCTCATGACCTTAAGCTGAACCATGACCTCTGATCCCAGCCCTAACTTGCTGTGATTTTATGAACACAGTGACACTAATCGATACAAGCTGAACATGTCTGTGCCTGGCGGGGACAGCAGGTTTGGGGGGGGCCTCACCACCATGTCGTTCTGAAGCAACTTAAATTCCAAGAGTCACCCTTATTTTATTTTGTTTTAATTTAATTTAATTTTACTTCCACATATTTGTACTTAGTACGTAGTGGACATGACCCCACCATAAACATGAACCTAAGGTAAGGTAAATGTAGTTATATTTTATCAATAGTTCATTGATAAATGCTATAGTTGTTATTGTACTAAATGCATATTTTATCAAGGAGGAGTAACAATTGATTAACCACAATCAGGATATCTGTGATGTTGCGTACACATTCCAATCATGCTACATATGTAATGAGGTTTCTCATTGGTTGATCATTTTGAGTGGATGATGTACCTTCTGCAGCAGCAATTTTTGATGCATGTAAGCATCCTAAAGTCTTAGTGTACTTCAGCATGCATTAGAATTCTGCGTGTAGTGTTATTATCCTTTGGCATGTGTTAGCACTAATATAAGTTTCTGATATTTGAAGTGCTGTCAGGTTTGGACAGTGCCTGACATTTTTGAGCATAGTGAATTTGGAATGTTCTCAGAAAGAAGGTGTAATAAAAGATTGTGGATAGAAATGTGTTGGTCCACTCTCCAAATATCACGCCAAAGATTGAGGAAGCATGCCCTGACCCAATCTTCAAGAAAGTCTCTCGCAGGCTTAATTCTAACGTTGCTCGGCTAAGTCTGACCAGTGATAAGGTGATATTTGACAGGCTGCTGAACCCTCGCCAGTATGGTCACACCAGAAAAAGAGGAAGTCAGGTTGAAGCATAAGCGCAATACGCTCTCAGGGTGGAACGAGACTCGGGAATGTCTGAGGCAACGACAGCACAGGTGTTTCAGTCCAGTCCAACTTATTCATGAGCGCCGCGTAGGGCGTTGTTGTCTGGACTGTGTGGAGCCATGCTGTAATGGAAAAGGAGAGTGAGAATACAAACATGAGCTTTTCTCAAAGCCCTCTTCACAAAGCTGAAAGGAGAATGTAATGGAATACTTAGGTTTCCACGTGTGGATAGTCATTATTAACCTCTGTAGTTGGGTTAAAAATTTTAAAGTCAAATTCAGCCAGCACTCTTGAACCCATGTTTAATCAAATGCCACATTAAAGCACAAAATTTGGACAAAAGTACTGGGATGTACCTCTCAATCGCTGATTTGAGGTGTTTCATTCGGACCCTTTGCCATAGGTGTTTAAAATCAAGCACCTAGCCATGCAGTCTGGTTTACAAACATTTCTGAAACAATGGGTCATTCTGAATTCAAGCATGGTACTGTCATAGGATGCCACCTTGGCAATAAGTCAGGTCATACAATTTCTTCCCTGCTAGATATTCCATGGTCAACTGCAAGTGGCATTATTGCAAAGTGGAAACGTTTAGGAACAACAGAAAGGAAGCCAGGAAGTGGCAGACCACATAAAGTAACAGAGCTGGGTTACCAAGTGCTGAAGCGCATAGTGTGTAAAAGCTGGCAACGCTCTGATGACTCAATAACTACAGAGTCCCAAACTTCCTCTGGCATTAATCCAGCACAAAAACTGTGTGCCGGGAGCTTCATGGAATGGGCTACCATGGCCGAGCAGCTGCATGCAAGCCTCATATTACCAAGCATCGGATGCAGTGGTGTAAAGTAAGCCGCCACTGGACTCTGGAGCAGTGGAAACGTGTTCTGTGGAGTGATGAATCATGCTTCTCTGTCTGGTGGTCTGGTGGGCGAGTCTGGGTTTGGCAGATGCCAGGAGAATGTTACCTATCTGACTGCATTGTGCCAACTGTACAGTGTGGTGGAGGAGGAATAATGGTGTGGGGTTGTTTTTCAGGGGTTGGGCTAGTCCTCGTAGTTCCAGTGAAGGAAACTCTTAATGCTTCAGCACACGAAGACATTTTGGACAGTTCTATGCTTCCAACTTTGTGGGGACAGTTTGGGGAAGACCTTTTCTGTTTCAGCATGACTGAACCCCAGTACACAAAGCAAGGTCCATAAAGACGTGGTTGGGTGAGGCTGGTTTGGTAGAACTTGAGAACCTGTCAAGGATTCTCTGCTTTTTGTATGAGGAGAGTCTACGGACATATACAGTAAATATTTCGCTGGTCAGCATGATGCCTCGCTCATAGCTACAACGCCATGGCTATCAAAAAGTGGGTTGTACCAGAGTGGTGACGTCATACGGGAGCCGCTGCGGTCACTGGGGTTGGGGCACGTCCTGTCGAACAATCTTCCAAAAGAAACTTCGCACCCGGGTGGACGTGGAGTTAAAAAGCAGAACGAAATGCCAGTTGAAAGAAGTGCTTCCTTTCAAAATGTTTGAATGTGTCTTTCTCCGGGGCAATATCCCGACTACGATGAAGGACATGCCTTGTGTAATGGCTGGGCTGCTGCACAAAAGAGCAGTTCAGCGCAAGAGCAGCGTGCGTACAGGGTGAATATGAATAATATGCCAGTGCGATATGGGGCTACGTATGGGCTGTGTTTTCCTTGTTCTGGTGGAATTTAATATGCAGATGCCACACTGCTTTGGCCTGATATGAACTGCACTGTGGTGTATTTGAATAGGAGTGCCTTCACACAAAAGAAAGAAGACATTAGTCTCTCCCCCCTCATTTAACACCCACTGAAACACTGCAGTTTATTAATATTTTACGATAATGTGAGAAGGACTTCATATTCGCATCGGATTTTTTTTGGACTGTGGATGGGAGATGTCGTGTTTTTTTTCAGTGCACGTTTGATGTTGTTCAAATAAAAAATAGGCTTTTAAATTTAAATGACCCTACAATCCTCTATCCTACAAGTCCGCGAATGTTTTTCGCCGTGCAAAAATTAGACTGATTACACACTGCACTTTTATGATTGTATATGTACCCATGATGCTTTATGAATGACAGAAAGTGCTACTCCAGTCTCAGACAGAGCACAAATCAGTGGGCATGAGTGAGAAATGCAATCATTTCTCAATAACGTCAGTGTATGTCAGCTATTTATCTGCGCGAAGCACCAGCACTTAGCTTTATATTCGCCTTGGAGCACTGTATGGCAGCCATGAGAGCAGAATTCCAAGCAGCCTCTTCTAATGCTAATTTATTCACTCCAGTGTTCAGATGCTCTGTCTTTTCTCTGTCTGTGAATTGCTGAAATCAATAAAAGGCTTCTTTTTTTTGGGGGGGGGGGGGTGCGACTAGAGCCTTCATACCTCTTCTGTTGCGTTGCCCGTCCTGTTAAATCACACTGACCTTTAAGCCTTTCATAAGTATCTCATTTTTGTTTCCCATGCCACAATAATATATGGCATAATACACAGAGATTCTGACAAGGAAAGACCAGAATGTAAGGAATATTGTGCAGAGGCTTCCAGAAGCCTCTTTCCAGACAGACTGACACCGGTTGCTTGTCACCAGCTGTCCGGCTCTATACTACATGTCGCATCACTCCCAAACACCTTCCTGTTTTTTATAAAGTTCCATGTCAGGGGATCTTGGCAGCCTACTCGCTTTATCTTGCCGCAGGTAATTTTCTTTTGTATTTGGAATTCTTTTTTCTTCTTCTATCCTCACCAACATGTAATGTCAACTCTTCATTCTGCTTGTGGTGTTTAGTTTTTGCTATTTATTTTCAAACTTAAGTTCCATCATAAACCATTTCGAGGTACCTGGCTAGGGAACATGCAGTATAAAAGCAAATGGCCACTGCAACTGCATTCACATCAAGAATGCAAAGAGAGTATTATATACTCTGGCGATTCATGTGGATTATCTGTGGATTAACGTGACATGTGACCCAAACAGATGAGCATCCTTCAAGTTAAATGCGACCCTGCACATAAATATACAAGTTCAAATTCATAGCTTCATCTTCATGCTGCAGAAGGTTCAGCTGGAACATATTTCAGATTGTTTACACATTGCATAACAAAGGAGGGTTGTATGTGTGCAGTTTGCGATTTTCTCAATAACCATACTGTTCATTTACTTGCATCAACAAAACAATCCATTCCTTAATGCTGAAACTGGCTTTACATGCTAAGCTGGTACTCGTCCCTCAAGGTCTTCATTTCCCTAGCAGTCTGTAGTGCTTTTAGCTTTGCGAGCACTCTCGACCTTATCTGCAAAATGTGCCTTCTCTATTCCTGATAAGAAACCACTAGTCATGGCCATCGACAACGTACCTTGTCTGAATTTTGCCCAGCGGGGCGGAAGAAAGCCCAACCGGCTCCATCCTCCTGAACCACAACGTGCAAAGCAGTTTGAGATAACCCAGAGCCCTCTTGCTCTGCAACAAGTAGACCTGATTTCCAGTAGTCTGGGCTGAGCAGCCTCGATGTCTGACAGCCTGTTTGTACTTACAGACGTGTTCAGCTTCATGCCAAAACTGTTGCCTCCAAGAATCATATTGTATATGCAGGTGCTATTCCACTGTATCAGACATTCATGCTATTTAGTCAACTGCTGCTCAGACTTTCTACTTAATCCTGGGCCTTGTGACTTTTCTGTCTCTATTATAGATTCACTTTGTTGATGAATAAACAGGACAGAAATGAATAGTTCTGCTAGTCTCAAAGTGATGTAAAATGCTAAAATGTACATAAAATCAGTTAAATAAGCTACTGCTTAAGTGAGAACACACTCTTTTCTCAGTGTCACCCCTCTCCAGTATAGTTGTCAGAGTTGTTTTCCTTTCCGAACATATTTTTGGTAAGATACATTTGCTTCATGGATGAAAAGTACAGCCTTCAATTTCTGTCTGATTCAGTGGCAATAATGAGATAATTAGGAACCAAAAGACGAAATGGCAGCCATACCCTCAGAGAGAATGATTATACTTCATGGATCAGTGGATGGCGCCCGCAGGGCATCACCCCACAAGCCTTCATTTTGCATAGTTTCTATAACTGCAAGCTTGAAGTCGCCCTGAGCTTTTTCCTTTTGAAGGTTGAGTTCTTTTGGATTCTGCAAGCCAATGCAAGCGAGCTACAGTTCTGACACATTTATAAATGTGCATTACTTGCGGCAGTGCTCATAGTGTGGGGTTCCAGACAGCTCCCTCTGCAGACTATATGCAGATGACTGGAGATGGATGCCAACACTTTTAATGAATACATCAGTTATCAATGGAGCATTATGGTACTTCCCTATTTTTCAGACTTTAGGTCCCATTTATTGGATCCAACTTTCTCTATTCCGTTTTCTTTACCTTACTAGTCACCACATTTATGAGTTTTTGAAAGTGTCTCCATCACAGCTCCCCCCCACAGGTGGTGCACCAGTTAAAAAAGGCAAGCCCCACAGTGGGGATTGGTGTTTTGATCTCTGCGGGGTCGCTTTAGTTATCTGTGCTGTGAAACCCACAAAACAAGCCGGCCCGTGTTCTGGCAGGTGGGTGAGACGGCCGGGTCACCATCCCACCGATCCCTGAACGTCTGCTGCCAGCTGGGCCTCCAGCAAAGCCCGTCAGATTGCTCTGAGCCTGCAGCGCATAACGGAGAAGGCACTGGGCAGTTTAATCATCACACACAGGGCCAAAATTAGTAAGGGGCGACTTTTTCTCCAAGTTGTTGATATTATATAAATGTGCAAAAATTTTTAAATATTATTTTTCTTCTAATACACATTTGCTGATGGATAAATGTCATTAGCCCCACAAACAGCAGAAGGAGCTTTAGCATTAATTGCTTTCATTTATTGCTTGGTCAATAATTATGTCTTGCTAACATGGCAAATATAATAACCTTCCATGTGCAATCCTGTTACAATGTGCTATACCAATCTATCTGCCTAATGTACAATATCTGTGTGGATACACTGCTTTATATACTGCATATATAATCACTAATTTTTTCCTGGTGCTGCACCCTGAATGCATCATAACTTGTCTTACGTGCTAGCCATATTCTGTATATATCGTAGTTTATTTGAAGCATTTTCTGTATCCCAAACTCCCCTCTTTCTGTCTGGTTCATTGTATGTCTGTTTTTTTTTTATTGTTAGTGTTACGGCTGGTTTTTTGTTTTTTTTTTTAAGCACTGAGGGAGTACTGAAATGCTTTTCATTAAACTATCAAGTAATTCATGTTGTTTCAAATTTCAAAACTTCATGTATTATCTGTAAAAAAATAGGCCGCTTCAGACAATGCGACAGCAGGAATTGCTTCCTGAAAGTGTAAAGAGAAGTGAAATCACTACAGCAGGTCAGATACGTGGATTTATAGACCAACATCCTTTATCAAATATTTGAGTAAGTGGAAACAGCTTGTTTTCGATGTCATCTCAAGTGAAACTGAACATTAAGTGCAACCTTGGGACTGCTGTGTCAACGCTGTCTGGTGTTTTACAACCAAACCACATGAGGCCACGCATGTGGCTGAGAGGGATGCCATAAAACTGGTAACCTTTGTGCTAATTAGGCAGGCTACTTTGGTCTGGATGTACTAATTCTGAGTTGGAAATGATATTAGACACAGGCAGAAATATGGCAAACAGGATCAAGGGCGGATGCCAGGTGGAATTATTCTATTGTAATGGAGGGGTACTTTGGCCAGTGTTAATAGATAATCTTCTGTGATGTCTCACACACTGAGCAGCATTTCTAGTCTGCCAGTCTTTCATTAGTCGAGATGCACCCATTGTTTGTCATGTCAGTGTTAAATCCAGTCTTCTACTCTCGACTGGAATGAGAGAATCTGGCCATGACTCGAGAACAGAGAGCAGGAACATATTAATGCAAATTTGGCTCCAGTCATGTTCTCTCATGGAATATTCTAGCTATTAGTTATTTATGAGAATATATCAGCTCTATATGAATTTTTATGTGCTTGGACATATTTAGCTAAGCTTTAAACCGGTCTATATATCAGCTGTTATCTATATATTATTAGTGAATTTGTGGTTTAGCATTTTAATTTTTTATTGAAATCATATGAAAAGGATAGGGAATGTAGTACAAGGGAATCGCAAGAGGACAGTGAGAAATGAAGGAGATTGTTTTTGTACTGAGAATGATCATTAAATCAGAAGGATTTTCTTTACTGTTTTAATAGTGTAAGACAGGTATACATGGTTCAGCTATACATTATGGTCTGGCATTCCACCCAAAAGCATCTGTGAAGAATTAGCTACCCTCTTGTTCCAGAAATGTCGCTAATGAGACAGGCCAAGGTCAACAAAGGACAGACAAAATGAAAAAGAACAAACACACTTCATTCCTCTGTCTAAAGGAATATTGACTGATTAGTCAATGATCAGTAATTCACAAAAATGGATTACAGTTTTGTGAGCTGCTTGTTCCCCACCTGCACGGTGGCTCTTTGGGTACGGCTGTTGCTCTTCCTTTCCAAAGCCCACCTCTGCCCTCTGGAGGCCACCTTCTTTCATCTTTCTCCAGGTACTCTGTTTGTCTCGCACAGGCTAAAACCATGCTGTTAGGCTGATTGGCATCTTTAACTTTCCTGGAGTGTGTGATTGTGAGTGTTTATGCACCTTGTAATGGGGTGGCATCGCTCCCAGGGTGGACTCCAGCTTTGTCCCCCAAGCTTCCTGGCATAGGCTCCACCCCCCCACCCCCCCAGTTGGATTTGTTTGGTTGTTTGGATTTAATTTTAAACCTTAAGAAAACATATTTCCAAGCAGGTCTATCCATACACTATCTTCCCCATTTCCATTTCCACTCCATCCTAAGGAACATCTGGAATTACCACTTCTAAGCTTGGCCGGGAGCCGACGATCCTGGATTTTAGATTTTACAAGCTGCGATGATCAAAGCCAACCCGCATATAGAGAGTCTAACCCATCTCTCAGCACTTTCATTGCTAAGTTCCTTCCAGGTTAAGCTAAGTCAAAGTAATTAAAGTAGCCTGAGAAAAAGGACCATATGTAAATGCGTGGAAATGGGAACATTTATCAGTTACAAAAAAACAAGCTTTATAGATTTTACACTTAAGGTCAGACTCAGGGTATCTCATAATGGCAGTAACCATAAGCAAGTATGTGTCACTGTTAGCCAGTGCCATTCCTTTGCTTCACCGTCGATGTTCCGCTGACGTGCGCGTACGGAAAGCACGTTTCCAGAGCTTGTTTTGGGCTCCACATTGTTTGTCTTTCCACAATTACTGAATGTCTGTAATAAACTGAATGTGAAGTTATGCCCAGACAATCAGTCATAATCCAAAAATGATGAATGAGTAAAGCTATCCAGAGTTATCCAGACATTCTGTTGCTTCTAAGAGGTAAAACTACTTTTTCATCTTTTGGACATTGATGCTTTTTTTTTGTTTTGCAATTAATGTAATGATTCTTTTCTGACGGTGAGAGAGGCTGACCTGGTTGAAACATCTCCCTCTGGTCTATCTGGGCCACACTGTCAGAAAAAAGGATACAGCTCTTGTGCAATTTTGTTCCTCCAGGTACAAACAACATTAATGCACCCCCTATAGTACAAAGATGTTCCTCAGAGTCTATTTCTGTACCTTAAAAGGTACATTTACCTACAGCTAGGGTACTATTGGCAGACCCTTGAGGGTACAGCCCCAGTGACAAGTAATTGTACCCTGAAATGTACAAATTGATACTTTTTCTGGCAGTGTAGTGCAGCTCATCAGTACTATTTCACATTTTTCTGGGAGAGACTTAAATGGATCTCATGAGTTATTTTTTATTTCTATATAGCCTTAGACATTTTCTCATGGTCTTCTGTGATAAAAAGATGTAGGATATATTGTGCATAAATGATTGGTTCACTCATGGACCCATGGATGTTTTTTTTTTCAATTCAGTTCAATTCATTTTAATTCAATTTAATTCAATTCAATTCAATTTTTATCTGTATAGTGCATGTTCACAACATTACTTTGTAATGTTCTGAGCAGGGAGGTGGTAGTGCTTCTTCCAATGGCAGGATGAGTGGTGCTTAGGTACAGGCAGGAGAGACGTCACAGGCAAGGGTGACATCACTGGCAGCAGTGATTGTTGCATGGATTGAAGCAAAAACAGAAAAAGCACAGGTTTTCACGGGTTTTCAACCTGGCATGAGCTGAAACTCTGAAAGTAGTGTAAAAGAATTTTTTCTAAGCAGGCATCCATTGGCTCCTTTCCAGAAGCTTTGATAGTAGGCGTCTTGATTGTCCTGTTCACTGCGTCTCTCGCAGTGTGAGCCTGCTGGGCCCAAGCTTGCCACACACCATCTCCCTCTCTGAACAAGGCCGTAAAACCCACAACACACTTGTGCTGGAGGTGTATAACCTCTCTCTCTGATACGGGCCTTCCTGCAGAGGGAGCAGATGTGAGGCTCTTGTTAAACCTGTACCTCTATAAAGTTTGAAACCAAAATCCTCTAAGAATGCTGAGCATGAGAGAAAAGCGAGCCACTGTGATGGCGAAGTGTGTAATCCTGTTTGACGGGACTTCCTATTGCCTCCTGCAACTTCATTATTTTTGATGGTGTCACAGTTAAACACATGTTTAATAATAGGGGTGTTTGAAAACGGTAGCAGAATAAGCAGGAACACTGTTGGCCTATTCTTTGTTGATATACTTTATATTTTATATTTATATTTTACAACTTAAAACTAATACAGATCTATGGTCTCAAATGTAAGATAATCTTTGATTAATCACTGTCATAACAAGTAAATATTGAATTACTACATTAATTACATAAGGTTATTTTGAGCCCTCCATTCCAGAACACCTGAAGAGAAAAAACAAGCATATACTGAATGCCAACTCTGGACCTCAATTCCAAATCCAGGCCGTGTTTTCAGTTCTCCCAGGTAGTTAGTTACATAATGACTGATTCTGATTGGCCACAGATGCTTCACACCCGGCTCACAGGTAAAGGAAGGTTGGAAAATCAGCAGGGCTCGGACCTTGAGGACCGTGACTTGAATGGCCCTGCTGTATGCAGATCAGTTTAAAGGCGATATATATACAGGCATTTTTGCATAATTACTCTTTTTACACCTGATTCTCTAAATCCAGCCGTTCAGCAAACTACCATTAAAATTAAATGCTTTTAGCACAATTCTGACACAGATATTGTGTCACATTACATCCATCCATCATTCTTCTGAAAGAAAATCACAATAAACAACAGCATTATTTTAGGGTGCTATATGGCTTTTATGGCAAATTTTTATGAATTATTGTCAATCATTATATATCTCCTTTTTATTGTGGCCTTTTAATGTATCCTCTGGAACAAACATGCCTGCTAAAAGCATTTAATTGCCATGGATTTAATTGCCAAGCCTCTCGCATTAAAACGTGCCAGGATGCAGATTTTAAGGTGTGGAAGCTATATTGGAGTCTTCCTCAGAGTCCGTTTTGTGTTCATTTTTAAGAGTCGCCTAGAGGAAATGCAGAGCCCAGAGTGCTTGCCTGCTGAGCACCGTTTACTGGAATAGCCACGTGGTCCTGCTCCACTCATGGAGTTTACATTCTCCTATTAATCAGTACAAACACAGCCTTTTCCCAAGGGTCGCTCCCAGGCTGATCCGGCACGGTTCTCCCTGCGATTCACTAGTTAGCGCTGAGAAAATAAAATATAAGCTATTAATCATTCAAAGGCTACATCTGTTTTATTCCATATAACGGTCTGCTGGATCGCAGACATGAACTTACATACTGCTGGGCAAAATGCTTCCCCCATACATGTTAGACGTGTTAACTGTTGCTATATCTTAGGGCTAGCATTGATTACAAAATGGAATGGACTGTTTTTCTTTATTGTATTATCCGGAATAAACATAGGTAATCTCAGTATTTTAGTTAGATAAAATTGCAGAAAATGGCTTAGATGATTCGATTGTTATCATCATTTAACTTATTTATGGAAACACACAGTTTTACAAAGAAAATGAATATTTAACTCTGTAAACTGCATTTCCCCGGATATTTCCATCGGAGACAAGTTGAAATTTATCACAAACTGTGCAGGGACCCATTTTTTTAGAGTCAGTACTGATTTTTGGGAGATTTTGAATATACTACTTTTCATGATACAAATCTGAAAAAAGTTACTCAAAGCTGTAACACATCTTTTTGCAGAATTTCTTTCTTGGTAATCAGAATAGAGAAACTGATAATATTGCTCAGAAAGAATGTATTTTGAATTATTGGATGCAATATTTCAATTAGGGACAAAGGAAATAGATCCACAACTAGAATGAAATACAGACATGCACACCATCTGGATCTGTTTTCTTTCATCCTTAAGCAGCCCATGAGGCTAAAATGTCATTCCGTATCACAGCCTCCCAGCCTTGGGAGCTGGAGATATTGAGAACTATGATAGGAACTGGAAGCCAGGTGGAGCTTGTGCGTAGTGGGAGTGGAAGTTTGCATCTGCCTGCTGAATCCCATAACCTTCATGCCTAAACATTCATTTCAGCCAGCTTTCCTTGACCAGCGAAAGATAATTGTGACTGATAAAGCGGTTTCCATCCACCCACTCCTTACATATTTTACGACTTTTTGTGTTAGCAAGGCCCATTCATTTCTCCTGACACGTGAGATGTGACATTTTATAACGTTTCGTGAACTCTGTGTGACCAAGATAAATAACGGAATTGGCTTGCTCCAGAGATTTCGGTCATTTACAATAAATCTCTTTTATATATCTGAGACCACTTTTATTTAAGTAAGGTGCCTGTCGAACCATTTGGCTCATTAACACTAGACTTATTTTATTTGGACAGTTCACCTTATGTAACTTAATTAACAATGACTGGTCATCTACTTGAACTTAAACAGGAAATCTATTGGATCACGAGTCCACGTTCTCGATCACTATGCCATCCGCTGCATTATCGGTTCCTGCAAAACCCTAAATGTCTTCAAGTGCCTGGAGGGAACTGAGAGTGATTGACTTCTAACTAGAAACTACTGTATAGTCATCTACTAACCAGTTAACCGATATGCAGTGCATGATGATTATTATCTTTCTGGTGTCTTTCCCTGCATTAGAGGTACACCATGGAGGAAAAATAAGATGAAACCAACCACACTAGTTTTGGCAGATGTATCCAATGAGGTCTTACCTACATATAACTTTGAAACGGTGGTCATCCCAAGATAGACTTCTTGATTTGGCCCATGGTTGGTGCAGTATCTGTGGAGGTGTTAAAACACTGAGGATGAGGTAATGTGAATTGGGTAGATTCTGGCAAACATCATTGCCTTCATACAGACTGCATGTTTACACTGAGTTAAAGATTGTTGTGTGTTTTTCTCCTTTTTGCTGTCAATTATAGTACAGCTACTTTGCAATCAAGAAAGTTAGCAAAGGATTATGGGAATCCCTAATATATTTGAAGCCCTTAACTACTAATAAAATTCACTGCCTCCGTGTCATCCGGAGTACTCTTCCTTTATAAGATTATTGCCTTAAACTTGACCTTTTTGGTTTTCAGTCTCATATGAAAATTCTACTGCACAATCCTGACAGAGTGCTTTTTATTAAATTATTACTCTATTTGAGAAATAAATAGCACAAAAAAATTGAAAGTGGTATATTTCCGACTCACAGAATTGCGATTTTGGTTGGAGATATGTTTTAAAAAGAAGCTTAATTTCAAGATCCATCAAACGTAATTTCTTAATTTTTATATTCAAATTTTTAAAGACATGATTAGCAGGATCCTTCAGTATAAGTGGGGAGTAGGATAAGGACGAGACAGGAGCTCATTCACAGCAGCCTAACACAGGCAGCCAAGAACAGAAGATCCAGAAAGTGATCAAATTCTTCCTGTTGACAGGGAAGGGGGGAGGGAGAGCTGATTTCATCAGAAATAAGTTACAATTCCTACTATACCCTCCCACTACATCAAAGCACCAACAGTTATCAAATAGGTTCCAAATTAAATTTATTTATTCATTTTCGCACCCACTCTGCCTTTTCGACAATTATCCACACTATGTGGCATTTTCGCACCCCAATACTTTTTTACAAGAAGGTTCTACATGAATTTCATTGTATTTTTTTTTTTTACAATGACAATGCAGGTGTCATGTCATGTTATGATCTACCTATAGCTTATCACCCTCAGATTTCCCTGTCCTATCAGTGGCTGAGAGACGTAATTCATGTTATTATTAGGTACAGTCTGTGTGTTGTTACAGAAAAGGTAAGGATTATTTCCTAGGGTCTCATTTATTAAATAAAGTTCTGAAGTTACTGTATTACATCAGAATATTCATTTTGTTAAATCAAGAAATACCAGTACATATGCTTACCGTGTTTGTAATACGTTAAATGACAATAGTCTTGAAATGTACCAATGATATGGCAGGTAATGCCAACCTTCTGGGCCATCTGAAAGTCGTGTGGTATGGAACTTGTGTACCTAAAGTGTATCCAAGGGGGGTTTCTAATGTTTTTTATAGAGGTGGAAAGTTCAGGTCCAGAAAGTAAAAGTCCAGACCAAGATTTTTTTTCATCAACCAACCAGTTGATGATTATGTAACTGTGACTCATTATAACCAACTGGTTGGTTGAAACAAAATCTTGGTCTAGATTTGTACTTTCTGAACCTGAATTTTCCACCTCTGCTTTTAAATACTCCTCTGCCATTTTTGGCGATGGAGGCTTGTTTTGGTAAACGTACCTTTGTGATGAGGCTTGAACTAGCTGAGCAGCTGTGTGAAAAGGGACCCTCTTGTTGCATTTGACACATTTGTGCTGAATCTGCTGGGGAAGCTTTCGTACTGCTACTGATTATTGTTGGCTTTCCCTGTGTAGAAACCCGTTTTCCTGGCGTTTGTTCCACATGAGGGCAATTGATTGATTTTCTGCTTTTTCTCATGTCACGTTGCTGTTTCCTTCATGGGCTGAAGTGCATAATCAATGCAAATAAATACCTGCTTCCGACTGGAGAATGTCATGTGCTTCCTGCGCTCTTTTCAAAATTATCCAGTTGAGATCTGCCATCAGTAGATTTTGCACTGTCCTTATTATAAAAAAATCATACCCTAACATTTGATTACATATGATTCCCAAACAAAAGCTGGCAAACCAGTTTTATCTAACTTTACTTTCAGATAAGGTTCTACAAGCAGTTAAATTTCTGACAGGTTCAGAATTGGTTCCCTGTTATCAGTTATTATTCCTAAAATGTTTCTTTGATTCCCTAGAAAGCACTGTGAGAGAACACTCAGTGAGAAATGATCTTGCATGGTGGACTACCAGTCTGTGTGGTGGGCACATCAAAGTCCAGTGATGCTTTTGACCTGGGCTTAATATACTCTTTATCCTGTGCTTTGAAATGTTTAATGTACGTTTTGCATATCTTTTCCTCTAAATTAGGTCTTTTACTCTTTGTTTCTTTGTAAGTAAAACTAACTGGACATATATCTTTATATTAATGGGTCAAATATGATTCTCCAACAGCCACATTTTTATGCTCCACCCCAAATTTTTTCTATCTAGCTGTAAATGTCTCACTCAGTACTTCTCCATGCTGTGCTCCGTACCTTATAACATCACATCTCACACTACACTCCTGAATCATCCTAACTGTCATCCTATGAGCTATTCTAAAGGTTCACTATGCTAGCCCTGAAAACTGAATGCTGTGATTGCCTTATAAATGAGAATCTTTAAAAACACCTATTGTTGATATTTATTTTATAGCTTTTCTTTATAAACCTGTAATATCATGTGGGAAAGTTGCACGAGCCTGTCATGGGGACTGCTAATAGGAAGAAGAGAAAATTCGAAAGATTATTTTCACCTGCCTGTTGGTATCTCATTAGAGAGCTCGAGGTTCCATTACTCTGTTAATGACCTGCGCAGTGTCTTCATCACACAGATTGTCAGTGAAAGAAGGAAGCCTTTGTGTTTGCTTGATGGTGAGTGTCATGTCACTCAGTGTGAAAACCTCCCGTGACCCTTTCCATGGTTACTGGACCAATCAGTTTTGGGTGTTAAGGTGGCTTACCCAAGGCTATGACCATGATTGTGAAGGGATTGAGCAAACCCCTGGACAAACACTTGGCTGAATTTTGAGGTAGACGGTGTCATAAGGACAGAAGGAGATAGTCCTTTGGTGGAGCTCTAAAGTAGGGCAAGTCATCAGGAAATGCCACTTGGTTTGTTGACAGCATTGGCTGGTCTGCCTATATTCACTTATATGCTTTTATGTCTTATATCTCTTATTTTCTTATAGGTTATGTTGTATTACCCCCATAGTATTTATGAACCAGACAACATATAACTGGAAAGCAGTTTAATATCCATTAACAGATAAGGGAGAGATAATAAAACGCACACACAGAGTCGCATTCACAGAAGACAGGAGATGCTGCAAGTGGAGAACGTCACACTGCAGAAGGGGACGCGATGTCCTGCTGTGACCCTGCCACTCCAGGGCAGGATTTTGCATTCCTGCCAGGCAACCCCAGCAATAGGGGAACAGAGAGAATTTCGGGGGAGGGGGTCCAGATGGACAACCTCCACCCCCTCCCCAAGACCCAAATGCAGACAGACAGTTTGGTTTTCACGGTCACCCATGGAGCACAGTTGCTAGAAAGTTTCTGTGGATTTTGCTACAACCAACAAGCTGTAGCAGTGTGCTATAACTTCACACATTCTCTGTCACAAACCTGCCACTGTCAAGCAGGACCTTAGCTCAGTCCCCCTTTAAATCACCCGCAACTATCCAACTACCCATTACTATCTAATTACTAAAAATCCAATTAAATCTCCTCCTACACCTTTCAGTGTGCACATTCCTCAGCATGGAAGCAGTTATATAAAATTTGAACAAATGAACATCTTAATATTTACGCACATTTCATCAATATCTAATTTTTAAAATACTTCAACTCTTTTCTGAAAACTACACACCCTTTGCAAGACCTTGCATGCTTTAAAAAAAACACAAGACACTTTCTTCAGAACCGCTTACTCCAAATAATGAAATATTCACATGGCAGTGACAGATGTTGACATGTCAGTTGTTCAGATTGACTTTTTCACACAGTGCTGACACATGGGGAAACAACTGTCAGGATGAGTTTGCAGTATTGTCTTCTTGTGGTTAACAGACTGGAGTGCAGTAGAAAATTCCTGTTGTAACAAAAAATATAGTAAACAGACCTACAATACTTCACTATACACAGAACCTATTGGAAAGAATAAATGTTCAAAGACTGTTACATTTACTCTAGCAAATCAAATGGTCATCGCAACACAGAGAAGCAGAAAAAAGAATCATGCTAGGGCACAGAGAAATAAAATGATTCTTCTTGGCTCCATCCTCCCTGTCAACTATATTTAGCTATGGAATTTTATCGGCACCACAGCTGATCATCAACCTGGCCAAACAAAGTTGGGAAAAACTCAGTGAATGCTAAAGAACCACATAAAACAGTTTGGTGTTACTGACAGAGTACTTTGAAGGTATCACTTCATTTGCTGGTTAGTATTCCTTTTCAAGATCTTTCACATATTGGTGTTCCTTAGAATTCTGTCTGAGACCTTCGAACACTGACAAACACATCGTTTTGTAGCCCTGTATCTCTATTTCCCTCTACAGGAAGCCATTGTTTACCAGTGAAATATCTACTATGGGTGTCTCTTAAAACTTGCTGAGGTCAAGGTCTTCTGTGCAAAAGTCCACAAATCTATAGAAAGTTCTTAGATCTGTGTGATGAAAGTTATCATTAGGTTTATTTATTGAAAATGCAAGTAATAATGTATGACATATTGCGTTAAATGGTTTCTCGAGTGACTATACATGCTCTCATTTCAAGACACCACGGAACCTACAGTGAAACAATGAAGACTGGGCTACATACAGCTGTAGGTAAAATTAAGAGACCACAGCACAATTATTTGTTTCACTCAATTCTCAGTGTGTGTGTGTGTGTGTGTGTGTGTGTGTGTATATATATATATATATATATATATTAATTTATTTGTTTGTTTTTTTTTCCCCCAGAAACTGCAGCCTGGTTCTTCTCTGATTCTCATTAATGAAGGGCTTCTTCCTTGCTTTATGGGACTTCAGTCCTGCTTCTAGGAACTTGATATGAACTCTCCTAGCAGTGCACTTCACACCTGCACTTAATGTTTCCCATTCTCTTTGAAGGTCACTTGATGTCATCCTACGATTCATGAGAAACTGCCGGATTAGTTGACGGTAATCTCTGGCATTACAAAGTCACTTCTGTCCTCCATCTGGCTTTTTCTGGTTGTTCCCAGTGTCTCCTGCTTCACCTTGTTCCTGTGTACTGCTGACTTGGAAATTTTGAACCTGGCGGCAACCTGCTGCTAAGCATAGCCTCCTGCCAGCAGAACCACAATTAAACCAGGATTTAAACAAATGTAGATTTGTTTAAAAATAGAGTTGTCTCTTAATTTCTGTCTGCAGCTATATGTTGACAGCCCTCCCTCAGATTCAGCTAATAATTACATGGTCTACTAGTGTGACCCCATATTCATCTGAGACTTTGCGCCCTTAGACTAGACATTCCACCTACGACTCCCGTGACTCTACATCTACCATGACCTTGTCCTCTCTCTTTTCTACCACTTTTCTCAAGCATTGAAGACTCTCTGGAGTCTGAAGTATGTCAAAAAAAGCATGCGTAGATGTAATTATACATCCCTGAGCAATTTGAAACCAATCCTTCCTTATTTGCATTGCTTTGTATCTAGGGAGTCGCATTTCAATTTAGTTTCATCTCATTCCATTCATTCCATTGCGCTGACAGATATCTAGAGTACGGCACTCTACTCTGCGAGTGTTTTTCTGGTCAGAAATTAATTCAGCCATCAACTTCTGCATTTTCTGCATTTTGGTTATTGAAAACGAGATGTGAGTTTGTCCTTGAAGATGAAACACTATGTCAAGGGCTGTGCAGGTTTTTATTAATGGAGCAGGTAGTGAAGCGCCAACTCTTCTTATAATTATAATACTGGAAGAATATGGCCAAAATTCATCCTTTGAAAACAATGCCTATATGGGCATTTACAATGTACAAGTAATCAGAAAAAAATGCAGTAATCAGGTATACACTTGTTAACTGAAGAAATCATTATTATTCAAAATTATGTCACATCATGGTATTTATTTGTGGCTTATAATTTAATATCCTTCCCTTTTTGCTCTTCCATATTCCATCTTCCATCTTCCATATTGTCCATGTCAAAATAGTAACCAGCAAGTCAAACAAGTGAGTATTGATTTTCTGGCTTTTATCTCAGCAAAACACATAGCTGTGTTTCGCAGGTAAAAATGCTAACAGAATGAGTATGTTCAAGGTTGAGGCCAGCCCTGAGCCAAGGTCCTACGTAGGTGATAGTCATCCAGCTGGACAAACAAAATGAAAACTTTTTTTTCTCCTTTGGGCAAATTGTTAATTTCAGCAGTTCTGCTTAGGGGTGAAACACTTACATTTTACTTTTATTGATATGTTGTATGTCACATTTATAGGTATTTATTGCTTTTATATGCATTTTGTCTGTTTATACGCCCATAAGTTACTTCATAAATAAGGAGAAGTAAAATAATATCTGTGTCGACACTAAGTTAGTGAATATGACTATTGAAACTAGATTTTAATACTCATGAATATCACTACATCCAATATGGTTTTAGCTGTTATACTGTAGCTTTTTTCACTTTTCAATGAGCTCCTCATCTCTTTATTGAAAAATGTTTATGCAGGAGCCTTGTTCATCAGTATGGCAGTAGGTTTATTAAACCTTAAGAGTTTAGAGACTCCATGACATGTGAGTTTAAAGTCATCTTGGACCAGCAAAGGCAACTGCCCGAGATGATCACGTCATTCAAGGCTTTGTCTCAGAACGGATAGACTGGGACAGATTTGTAAACTTGTCCCATTGTCCCATTATCTTAATTCAAAAGAGAGATTTAGACTATTTCACCTCACCTCTTCTTGATGCAAGCGTAATATTTTAAATAACAAAAAACTGTTGAATTACAATGACAGCTGGGAATGGAATCCAGCAGACAATAGAGGCATGACTTTTAACAGATCTTAAAGCAACACTATGATATATGAAAATGGAATTTCATAAAGGATCCCCCAACATAAGATTTTTAATCATATTTTTAGATTAGTAGTGGTAATGTCCTTATTCACGGCCCTGTTGCTAAGGATTTTTTCTGCTATATCCTGCAAAATACTGAGCTGGTTTTAAACTGGTTTTTGGTATTCCGGACAGCCAAGCTATTCTGCAGTGCTGTTCCAGTAGAAATGGTAAATAGCATAGAGCAACCCCATAGTCCCAGAACCCTCTGGAAACTAACCTGCAAGTTACTTTAGTAGTAAAATAAAAACACATTACTATTTTATCTGTTTTTGGGGGGCCTTAGCTAGAGACACTTATTTGCAGCAAGGTATTTTTTGCAGGAAAAATTTAGGGTTCCATTATTAGGGGTACAAAGAGCCCTTTGTGGAAATGGTAAGATTGTGATTATTAAGTTTGTTTCCTTAAACTTACTTAATGCTCATTATTTTACATATTCGTTCAATGAAGATGACTATTGACAACTATGGGAGAAAGAGAGAGAGTGAGAGAGAGAGAGAGAGAGAGAGAAACAGATAGGATACTTTATTAATCCCTTAGAGGGAAATTCTCTTACAGTATAAAGAGTCACAGCATTACCAACAACATGCAACATCATATAACATACATCACAAAACATACATCATAACAGGCATGTTTAAAAATGAACAAACAAACATATAAATAAGAAGTAATTAAACAAAGAAAGTTGTGCAAGAATATCCTAATAATGTGCAGATAGCTGCTACTGTTGTACAAGTAGTGAGAAAGTAATGGGCAGGATACATAGTTATAGCTGCCCAACAATGATGTGAACTACTGTGCAGTGCATTGGCGGTTGGTGGGAGTAATTTCCTGAAGCAGTCCTTGTTCCAGAGGCGCTTGATGAGTCTGCTACTGTAGGTGATCTGCTATTTCAGCAGCATGTTGTGCAGGGGATGTTTGTTATTGTCCATAATGGAAAATAACACACACTCATGTACTTCATGAAGACACAAGGAATATACTGAGAAAAAACATAGAACATCCTGTGTGTTGTCTCAGAGTAGAAGTGCCTTTGCATGCTGAAGTGGCTTATCAGCAACTAACATGTGTCAAACAGATGTCTGTGATCCCCAGAGACCCAAGTGGCATAGAACAGCCGCCTGGAGGTGCCATGTATAAAGGAACCAAGGAGGAAGCCAGAGACTGGAGAACCATTCCAGCTGACAGATCATTCCAACTGACATGGGCAAAGGTCACTGTCCAAGCCGGCTAGTGTGATCTCAGCCCACGCTTCTCCCACACATTCCACCATAGTCCAGTACTCTTCTGCTGTCCCGTTTCAGTGGGGACTTTTATTTTGATACAATATTTTCTCATAGAGGTCAATGGAACGGTTCCTTTAATCCCGAAACTCTCCCCAACAATGTTGAGGGCACTTTATGTAAACAGATGAAAAAACAGTACACCCGATTATTATACACAATTACTAGCCAAAAATTCCTATGTTATCACTAGGTGCGAGTGAATATATCCTTCAGCGTTTCTTTGCGGTGGATTTAAATGACCACAGGGTATTTCTCACGCTCTCACAACAGCTGTGGTTTGGAATTAATGAATGTTAAAATTATTAGCATGGATCATTTAGAGTGGAAAATGAACGTCTAATTTTAGAATGATGTTGATTAATGCAAGAGCAGTGAGAGCTAGTACTGATTGGGCCTTTGTTATGTAATATAGAGGCAGACACAGTCACGAGGATTTGTGGAATTTTGTGTGTGTACAGCTTGACTGGCTATTGATTAATACCTTAAAATATCTTGCTTATACTGGTTGTGGATAATACTCTTGCCCCCTCATTTTGCAAGAAAGCCCCCCCATCAGCCTTTTTTTTATATTTGATAGCATTGACTTCTCTGCAGTCCTATATAGCTGTTAACTCTTAGAACTGTTTCTGCACCTTGGGGGAACCGCCTCTCGCTTATTAGATAATAGGGGTGATTGGGTTCAGCTGGAAGACCTGCAGATATGACAGGAATTGCAAGTCAAAGACTGCCTTGGGAGACAGAGACAGGGTAAGGCATGACTGCAGGTCCAGGAAGCAAATGAAGGGGAATATGTGATGAGGCCCCGATCATTACTAAGATATCTTTTTACCATTTGCATAGACTAAAATGCACCCACTCTGCAGTGGGCATCATCTTCAAGCAGCACATTAGTGAGTCAGTTTGTGTCCAAGATGCTGATGTTTCCAGTCACAAATCATGCCCCGACACCCTAGAGATTCAATAGCTGTAAACAAGACCAAAATTATACCTTACTCTTGGCAAGAGTCTTTGGTAAGAATATATATATATATATATATATAGGACAAGTAGACTCGTTATTCTGTTTTTTAATTTTATCTGGAAAGTGTTCTGCACTGTACAGAGCCTTATGGTAATTGGCTTGTCAAAATATGCATTACGAAATAAAATGTAGCTAATGAATTTGGGGGTGGCACTGTAGGTTGTGCTTTTGCCTCATACAGGAAGGGTTTGGGGTTTGAATCCCGCCCCCACTCTGTGTGTGTGTGTGTGTGTGTGTAGGGGGGAGAATTGAATGTTCTGGTATCCTCCTGCAGTCCAAAGCATGGAGGTAGGCTAATTGGAATTTCTAAATGCACCCTGTAATGGACTGGCATCCAGTTCTGAGTGTACTCCAGCCTTGTGCTCTATAGTGGCTGGCATAGGTCCCCCCTTGACCAGGAAAGCAGTTAGAAGATGCATGCATGGATGACATACCCCAACCTGATGTGTTCCTAATATATAAACATGCAGGCAGTACCTGGGTTACGAATGTCTGACTTACAGACAAATTGTATTTACAAACAGACTGCCATAAAACCTTAATAAAATCTTATTAAACATTTGGGTTAAATACAATGGTTCATAATAATGAATGCATGCACTTTCTGTAATGAAATGAACATTGTATTGGTTCAGTGGTTCATCAATTCAAGGTACAGCACACTGTCATACGTAGTTACTTATAATATACATATGTTATTATTATTGTTATTATTTTTCTGATTTGCGCATAAATACGACTTAAAGACAGACTTAGGGAAAGTATCTCATTCATAACCTGGGGACTGCCTGTACATAAAGAATGTATCTTTGCCATTTGGCTGTTTCACATTGTGTTGTATTGTAGTCCTGTATTAAAATACAGTCTGGCTTGCATCACATCCTGACTGAACCAGACGCTCCAAAAGTCACAGCGAGAAGAGGAGGCTGAGCAGGAAATGGTGCTAAAATAAAAGGAGGTCGCTTCTGAAGTCTGCTTGGGACACAAGGGTGGCACTTGACCTTGGCATCTTTTAGCTTCTCCGCCCGCCTCTCTGCTTCCTTTTTTCAGTCTGCAGTAAATTGCCCCTGAAGTAGTGAGACAGAAACAGTCTCCTTTCACAGCTGGGCCTTTTTGGTGCTGGTTTTCCTGGCATTTCGAAAACCCTACAAGATGGTTCTGTGTCTGATAGTCCACCGAACACATAAATGTGATGGAAAAAGGCTCATAGATACATATGTCTAGCCCAAATCATCTGCGTTGCCCAGACTTTATCAGTCTTCATAGCTGGCTGGAATCTTGATGAGGACTTAAGAAGGCATTGGGTAGTACACTGGAACAAGTTCGAAGTAGTGTGTGTGTGTGTGTGTGTGTGTGTGTGTGTGTGTGTGTGTGTGTGTGCTCTCTGTATGCACACAGGCTGGTGGTATTCCTCTGTCCAGATTACCCTCTGCCTCTATCCTAGCCACAGAGAGCTGCCTGAAGATGTGCCTGATCCCACCAGTACCAAGCAGAAGACGGAACTGAGTTCTTTTATCAAACACTGACAGGCTCACCACCATTTTGGATAAGCAATTCTTGAAAAACAAATGGATGGCTACACCAGTATTATATGCAACAGAGTTTTTATTTCTTGCTTTGATGTTTCCTTTCTTTTCACTGCTGAGATGCAGAATCAGAATCAGAAAAACTTTACTGATCCCGCTGGGAAATCGCTTCTGCTACAACTGCACAGATAGGCAGAGACAAAAGCAGACACGATGGACACTATATAGCAAAGTTAAAAAAGGTAATGCATAACAAACAAAAATCAAATAAACAAAATAAAATATGAAGATCAAATAAATGCCAAATAAACTACAATATAAGGATAAGGAGACAAGATATATACTCAATATATATACTCAGATATATATTCAATAAGGAGACGATATATACTCCTTTTTCTATAAACTACTATGTACAACTATGTCAATAGTTTGCTATGTGACTAGTTCACTGTGAATTAGCTAAATGATTTCTAAATGACGTACCCTGAAGTCTACATCAGTTCAATGGGTTCAGAATTGATACTGTCTTGCTGCTTAGTGTTGATTAGTGGAACAGAGCTTTGCAGTTTGTACTGTTGTGTACGGTACTAATTAGTAACAAACAAAGCTGTGTGTTCTGGACGACCCTTGCCTTTCAGATGGGTGTTGATAACTTGTGCAGACATGTTTACTGCTGCAATGATACGCCCTGGTGGCATACTAAATCCCTTGCGGGTAATGTGGTACGGATCACTAATTAAAAGCAGCGAGAAAAAAGAAAGAATCAATCTTATAATTGAGGACAGCCTAAGCAGTTTGTTTAACCAGAATCTCAATAGCATCATAAATCACCAAGAAGATTCAGGAAAGCACTACAATAGACGTACACATCCTTCGCAGGCAAATGTAGCAACTGGAGTGAAAATTACCAAATGAATGACATACATGATCCAGTTTAGAATTAGGTTGCATGGTATTTTTTCCGTTTGTCTTATAAAATATCTGTAACCATGCTCTTTATATCATATTCAAATTCTTTATATGGTCTTTTGCACATGATCATAAATATTGAATATAATCATAATCGCTGCCATGGGTTGGTGCCCCATCCTAGGGTATTCCCTGCTTTGCACCCTTAGCCTCTGGGGTAGCTCCGGACCACCCGTTACCCCGAATATGGTAAGCGGATACAGAAAATGGATGGATGGATAATCATAATCAGTATCAATGTACTGTCTGTATACATTTATTATTCTGAACTGGCATTTATGACTCACGGTGTAAATCTTCCTCAAATGCGACTCCTAAAAATCTGGATCCTCTAATCAGGAAAAAGTCAAGAGGACTTCCATATGTGTCACTTAAATAAGAGCTCTAAAAATAGCAGAACAACCTACTGGCTGTTATTTAGAAGCAGTAATGTAGTATACACTACATCCTGCTTGCTCAATGCATGACTCTGTGCCTTTTGATGTTGCAGATGGGGTTACTAATGTACAAAGGGCAGCACTGAGAGTAGAAGCTGATCGACAGGTGATCTAACACATAGGTGATCACCCTGCGGATTCCAGTATTACACAAGTGACTGAGACTCCTCTGTAAGGAGGAAGCAATAGGCCGCTGGGCTGGTTTTACTCATTATACACAACTAGGAGAGACCAACACGTCTCAGGTTTGAAAGTAGCACTTGCCCCAAATCGCCACTCTGCCTGTTACCTCCTGAGAGTCATTCAAACCCTGTCACTAGACATGAGAACCGGGGATGGCAGAGAGAGATTAAACTCTTGTTCCACAGTTCCATTTATATGGTAATCTGTCCAGGTCCTGGCCTCGGTAGGAGGTCCTAACCACAGAGAGCTGTCTGAAGATGTGCCCGATGCCACCAGTGCCAAAGCAGGAGATGGAGTTGATTCATTTTTATCATACATTGACAGCTTAAAAGAGGCACACTGTAGAGACAAGTTTTAGATTTTTTTTTTGTATTGTACATCCTGGCGGCCTAAGAGCTCAGTGTGAAATTGGCCCCAGAGGAGTCAATCTACATCCTACATACGCTCACTCATCATACAAAGACATTTCGTTCTCCTTACCGTTTCTACGGAGTGCTGCCTTTTGTGTGACGCAGCCTAATTATCAGCCCTGCCAAAGTGATGAATCATTCAACTAATTCCACTTAACCACATTGCCTTAAGTTGCAGCATCTACTCTGTGACCACCTTCCCCATGTTCCTCCGATTAAAAGGTCATGTGTGAAATTTAAAGGAGTCATTTTGTCGGTGACTGGAGGCTAGAGGAAGCCAGAGGTACGCATACGCTTATTGAAAGGAAATAAAGACACGCCGGCCTTAGAAGCAATTTTCCAACCTTGTCGTTAGTTATCTGGTTGAGTTTCAGGCAGTATTCCCTGACTTCCAAAACTCGCCGTCCTACTTTACGTACGTCTATTGATAGCTGATCTTTTTAGATTGCGTCTGACGGGATTTTTTTTTTTCCTTAACTGACTGACGCAACTGATCCCCATCTGTACAAAGGAAAAAAAAAAGAATAGCTGTCTGTACAAATCTTTGGTCTTTTAAGATATTTTAAAATATTTGCAGAAAGGGTAACAACATATTTGCAGAAAGGAAAATTGTATAGGAACCATAACATCTTGTATTTTTAAAGACTGAATGCTGAGATTATTTCAATATATAAACACTGCTTTTTATTAGGCAGAATACAGCAGCTAAATCCCACTTCTTGGCACTGAGATTTAAAGATGCATTAAAACAGGAGTTCTAATATCCGGTCAGAGTTAAGTAACCTGTCCCCAGCTTCACTCCTACCTGCTGGAACCTCGAAGCCTGCTCACCATGCCCACACAACACCTACAAGCTTTTGAAGATATGTGTCATCACTGAAGCGATTTCTGCCTCTGGTGTGTTCTTTCAGTTTGGCAGAATTTCTTATCGCGGTTCGTTAAACGTCTGTCGGAAAAGAGGGGTCATCTACCTGCAGACCTGGCATGAAGCTGAAAGAGCCGAATCCTGGCATGAATGAAGGCAGCATGTTTTGCGAGGCGGGAGTGCATGTCATTTTTCTGTAATTATGTCAAATTATTATTTGTGTTTCTACTCATCTTTTAATGCCACAAACCATCTGCGCTGGGCAGAGGAAGCTGCAGGAGCCCAGATTGCAACCTTCTCTATGATCCTTACAGGTAGGGCTTCAACCCTGTAGCTGCTGAATAAGGAGGGTTGCCTTCTGGGAAAATGCCCCTCCCCCACACCCCAAAAAATCCAAAATCCCATATCCCATTCTGATAAATTGCTAATGAATGGTAATGTTTAAAGCTGTGGGTGCTAGATGCTGAGGAATACAGCCCAGAGCAGGTTGGTGGGAGCAGACACCATGCAAGCTTATGGAATGCTGTGGGGGGGTCGCCAGGTTGGTGCATGAGACAGACAATGTGGAATAATAGAGTGATGTGGAGTCTGTATTAAAGTGTTTACACGTGACGGGTGAAAGGCCACTCCCTCACATGCTTGAATAGATCGTTTTCACATGAAGTCAATCAGCTTCCATTCTGACTTGAAGCAGGCTATCTTCATTTCGGGTTTACCAGAGTGCTGTAATGGAGCATTGGAAAATGAAAAAGCGCAATGCTAATCAAGTAAAAAAAGGTCAAGTTGAGAATAACACTTTCTCATGGAGTTCACCCAGTCTCTGGAGCATCTGCCACGAGCACAGCTGGAAGATGTTAAAGGGATTGCAGGTATACTTTCCCAAACAAGACGATCCAAACTAGACAATAGCTACTTCATCATCGAGCAGGAGCTGATTGATCGTGAAAATTAGTGTTTTCCAATGCATTAGCGAAGGTCAAAAAATAACGGTAGTTAATATGATCAGTGTCTTACCTGTTTTGCGACTAAATGGAATTTTGGTCGTATTATTGATTCAGGCAAAAGTCAGTAATCAGTATTGCATGACGTATTCATGACTAAAGTTGCACGTTATAACAGTCTCTAATGTAGTAGACAGTGAGGTGACAGTGAACAGGAGATGTCTCAGTCCCATGAAGAAAAACAAGGAGGCTCATCACCTTCCGGTTTCTGAGATGTTCTCCAACAGATCTCCAACATTATGATTAGAGAGTGAAGTTTTATTTTTTGGTTTGTTTTTTTGCTGTGCTGCTGTTGCATCCCGCAAAGTTCCACCACGGTTCAATGTGATGTCAACCTTAAGTCTAAATTTGTGCAGCAGCAAATCTCATCATTATGTCTTCCTATCTGGTTACACTTGGCTCTGTACTGTTTCCCCTGCTACTGAATGCATGTCATGTTCCTGTTCTGCTGGAAAAGATACTGCAGCAAAGGAAAAAGCAAACCAAGCATGGTCATTTCACTTAATAATGCGACCAAAATACCATTTGGTTGCAAAACAGAAAGCTAAAACATTAAAAGATAAAATTAGCTACAGTTATTTTTTAACCTTCCCTAAGACAATGGAAAACAGCTTCATAATCAAAAAGATTCTATATTCAATGAAGAATTTGTAGCCGTTGTCTAGTTTGGATGGTTTTGTTTGGGAAAATTCGTCTGCAATCTGTTTAACATCTTCCAGCTGTGCTCGTGGCAGATGCTCCAGACACTGGGTGAACTCCATGAGAAAGTATTATTCTCAACTTTTTTTTAACTAGATTAGCGTCGAGCTTTCTTGTTTTCCAATGTTGTGGTGTGGTGCCTGGGTAAACCGGAAATGGAGATAACCTGCTCGAGTCAGAACGGAAGTTGTCTGACGTCATTGTGAAAGGGGTCGATCGCATTATAATCTTATATAAATAAGCTATAAATAACTGTAAATCTCATAATGCATAGTTGGATTCAGTGCATTTTCTGGCCTGATTTAGTAAATGTATTGACTATGGCTGTCAATGTTTTCACAACATTCAGCAGGGAAATAGCTATACTGTACAAACGTACGGATGAGTCAGTTGATAGCATAAGGGTTATGCAAAAGGACTGAAATCTCCTCCCTATTAAATGTGTGAATTTAATGAAAATAGAAATAAATAGATATAAATATGGCAAATTATTACTATTATTAAGGGTTAGGGCTAGGGTTAATAATAATAATAATAATAATAATAATAATAATAATAATAATAATAATAATAATAATAATAATAATAATATCCATCCTTTTTCCTACATCCAGTAACTGAAGGGGAACACCTTTGACCATCACAGGACATACATATACACAAACACACGCTCTTGGCAATTTAGAATTTGGAAGTCACTTAACAGCTTGTCTTAGGACTCAGAGGAAACTGGGATACTGACAGGAACCCCACACAACAAGAGCTGAAAGTGCACTGGAGAGCAGCGGAGGAACGGTTGTTGTTAATATTATTATTAGTAGTAATAGTAGTATTAGTAGTAGTAGTAGTAGTAGTAGTATTAGTATTAGTAATAGTAGTAGTAGTATTTAATATTATTTAAATTTGATGTGTGCCTGCATAAAAACATATAGTCTGTTGACTGGGTCTACCTGACATTGAGTGATGTCAGAAAGGTAGACTTTCCTTCTAGTCATTATCTTTAGTCATCAAGTCATATGTAAAAATCTGGTGTCACTCATTGCTCCATAAATCAAAATGCTTATGGGGGATCAGCCTAGTCAATGCATCTCGACATCAGTCGTATTTCACTTTGGGAATATTAAGCCGAAGTTCAAGTAAAGTCATCAATTGCTCATGGCATGTAAGAAATCCACCCGCGGTTTGAAGTTACTTTGATAATCCATCAATGGATTAGCGTCGTCTGAAAGGCAGCCTGAGACAAAAGTATAAGTGAACAAGCAGGTGCGCTGAGGAATAAATTATTTATGCTGTTTCCTTTAATAAATATATAAAGTTCACAAAACCAAATACCAATCCAAGATTCAGGGGTTTCTCGCCTCCAACAGCACAGTGCTGTTTCTCGGTCCTTTTTAGTTCTGTCAGAGTGTGAAGAATTTATCTACTTGATATACTTTAACTGGGATTTTTACTGTGTCCCTTCTGTATGTGTCATTCTCCATTATTGATACCCAGAGCAGACAGACATACACAGCATTGGTTACAGATGGAGATACTATGTTTGTCATGCTAATTGGGAAGCACAAAAAATGCTGCCACCACAGCTTGCGCCTGCATTTCGCAGCCCTAGTTTGTACATGGGCGACAAATTCATTTATGTGGCCTAGTTTGAATTCGAGTTATTGATACTCAGTTTATATTGAGTTTGGCAGGTGATCTGTGCTAAGGATACTCATCCATGTTGCTTTTCAGGGAGGCCAAAAAATCTCACATTTTCTAGTGGTATTTATTGCGTTTTCAGTGTTTCTTTAAAAGTCTTAAAGATGATGGTGAATTGCTAATATATACAAAGAAAAACGTATAAAAAAAGTACAAGGTATAAAAATTGTGCTATATAATTTTTTTTTGAAATTATGAACTTAAATTGTGTTACTTCTCAATTCTTAATTAATCTTGCAACATTTAGTCACAGAAAATACATTATCTTTTATATTTTTGCCTTAGCCATTGAGAACTACTCCCAGCAGTCACAGTAATATGGAATAAGTGTGGATTTATTTGTTTTTCAGAAGGTGCTGTGTGCACCAGAAACTAAATGAGCCTGATTTGTTCCTACTGAGTGTGAATTCGAGTGTGAGGCCTTCTGGCCAGACTCATTAAGGTCTGTGTTTTTTTGGAGGGAAAAACTAATTTTGTATCTAACGGACCAATGAAGTCCTAGAGAGGCACTACATGAGGTAGACAAAATGGCAGCATGAAACATGACATTTGCCTTTTCGAAATGAAGGCATGCCTAACTACCACATTGATCAGACATTTGGCATGTTAATTGTCAGCTTTGGTAACATCTATCCCAGTTTATCTTCCGGGCACTGAATTGTCAAATTGTCAAAGTAGAAAGAATTTTAGCTAGAGTAATTGAGCAGTATTGCCATGATTTTACATTCACAATGATTATACAGAATGATTTCAGATTTTGCATGTAACACTATATATATATATATATATATATATATATATATATATATATATACACTCACCTAAAAGATTATTAGGA
>JAAGVU020000049.1:5469190-5487964 GCA_011763525.2 Mormyrus iriodes
TACTAATAATACTTTATGTGAGTGTATATATATATATATATATATATATATATATATATATATATGCAATAAATCTGCTAGGCTGAAAAGGAGTTATATGATCTTTTGCTGAAAGCATGATTTGGGGAAAAAGCTGAATATTAAAACATTTTTTTAACAAGCTAAAGCCTAATGAAAAATACATGAAAATATGTAATTTCCCTATAATTTTAATATAGGCAATCAGGACACATACACCAACCACTGCACCATCTAATCAGTTCTGTGCAGCATGTCAAATAAAATTCCTAGGGATCAGTTTGGACAAATCTATCTCCATGCAAATCCAGAATTTCCAGTACTGGAGTGACTAGGAAATGGATCAAAGTGGGCCAATTGTGGCAAGGAGCACTTGAATACTTGGATTGATGTTTCCACACTACAGAGCAGACGCTTGTGGTTAAATAAGGAAATTCTTTATCATTTTCAAGACGTCAGTGGGAAACCTATTACATGTTGAGAGATTGGATGTGGCTAACTGTGGTCTCGCTGGTTTAAGTTCAGCTTAACAAAAAACTCGTCTCTGGCATTCCGGCTAGCATAATCGGAAAGTTAAATAATGAATGGCATCTATGTGTTCTGACATTAAAACTAACATACAAGCAAGATGAACCTGCTTTGGAAGATGACAACATTTTTTACAGGTCTGTCAGATGGTTTTGCAGATGTTGGAACCGAGTCTCTCAGCTTTGCTCTTGAATAAAGAAATTGACCATATAATATAAAATCCTAGTGATATATTACAGGTGTATGGAAACCGAAATTAACGTATGAGTGTCGTCTACCTCACTGAGATCAATCATAATCGCCTTAAGGAAAAAAAAACAAACGTTCCATCTGTTTCCTCACATCAGGCAGCACCATGTACACATCTACACTTCACCTTCAGTCGGCCAACAGTTTGGCATAAAGCCAAAGATGCTCACAAGGTCAAAGGTTAACATCCCAAATCTCAAACCAGAGTCAAAGAGGCTGAGTACCAGACTGGCCTGAAGGTTTTACAGGAAGCATCCAGCCTGCTGAGGATAGGATTGCAACAGGAGAATGTCTGAAGGCCATAGAACATTCTGCTTTGGAGGTCAGAGCATCAGGTTGCGGACCGTGCATGATGGATCTTTCAGTTGTGAGGTGTCCTGACGATACATGCCCTTTTCCAAGCCCTTTAGAGCTAATGGAGAGCCGATTGAGTGTGGCTGCATTTCACAGCCCTAGATACAGCAAACAAGACCAAAGAATAAAATGAATCTCTCAGGTTGGTGAGCAGAAAGACAAGAGAGCTTTTAATAACCAACTCTGGCATTCGTAGTTTGATTTAATTAACCCAAAACGCCTTGTACACTATGGACGATCCAAGCTAGCTTTAAGCTGCGGTACTTTCTGAACATCAAAACAACTGTTATAATATTAATTAAACCCTTAGAGTTACAGAGGAAATCAATTCTTCTAAGCTTGAAGCTTTAATATTAAGGGTACATTTGAGAGGTGACTGGTTTAACCAAAAATACATGTAAGATGGGGTTATGTAACTAATTAAACTCAATGCACGTCTCCTCTAGCATCAACTACCATCAATAAAATACAGATTCGTTTGTTTAAGGGCATCAAAATGTGTTGCATTTATATGAATTATATACATATTTTACAGTATTGATATGACTTCTGGTATTATTGCTGGAGTGATTGTCAGAACCCCAGATGTAAGTATGAACCATTTCTAAGTTTGCGAACATCAGGTCCCTGACACTTAGAATAAACCCTGCAATGTAAAAAAAAAAAAAAAAAAAACTTAACAATGAAGCAATATTGTCTTAACCAAGCTGTTAATGGATAGTGACAGAAGCTGTCCAATTCTTTTTGCTTCATCCCCATTCAAATGTGAACAAAAACTTGATTTGGTCTAGAACGAACAAACACAAACAGCAAGTAGTCATCAGACCTGCAGTAAAGCAATTATATTTATTAAGTACTTTTATTATACATCGGGACTTCAATATAATACAGGACATTTTTTTTTTATTTTAATGCTGAGTTCAGTATACACAAGCTTTGTACAACCGAATGGTTTAAATTCAGTCAAAAAAAACGACGGGGAAAAAGCAGACATTCGAGGAACAAAAATCAGACAATTATGAATCTTCCTCAGTGTCTTTTTACCTTCCTTACTCTTAATTCACCCTTACTCTTTGCCTGTATATACAGTTGCTTTTCAATAAGCGTTGTGGTATAAGAGGACTACAACCAGCCTTCTGCCTTTCCATTTCCTTTTACTGTTATTGCGCACACACTACAGCGGGTTCCACTTGGCTTATTGTCTGTCCTCTCCTTCCAGAGAGACACCATGACTGAAGTTAGCAGTCCGCCCCATAGAAAGAGGAAAAAAAAAAAAAACACTCATCCGCCCTCTACCAGATGTTCCCAGTCCCACAGCTACCCTCATAAGATCTCCACCCTCTACTAAGAGCCAATACTCGGAGGCACGGAGAACAGCCCAAGAAAACGGCACAGGCTCCAACCTCTCGAAATTTGGAGATGGACGAAAAAAGACGTAAAATGTAGCCAGAACAAACTGAGGAAGTATCGGCAAATGGCTGAAAACGTTTGATCGCCAGAAGCTGTTAACAAAAGTACGGTCAGGCTAGAATAGCACAGAATGTCTTTTAGCAGATCCCGATTTCCCCCTGCTTTCAAGAGAGCACATTATATATGGTTACTGCTTTTACCTGGCACTTAGCAAGAAAATCCTTATTTCACATACTGTTTCTGAAACATGCCATAATTTTGCAAGGCTGAAATAAAAGAGTTCTGATTTCCTGTTGTCACGCTAAGATATACACTCAGAGTACACTTTATTAGGTACCCCTACATAGTACCGGCTAGGTTCCACTTTTGTTCACAAAATCACTTCAAGGGTTGATGTGCTATGCAGTTAAAGATGCCTTTCTGCCCTCCACTGTTAAATTGACCTGTTTTATACTCGTGGCCTTCCAGTTAGCTTTAACGAGACTGACCATTCTTACCTGACCTTATCTTATTAATTAGGTAGTTTTTCAGTTTTTTCAGCCACAGAACTGCCACTGACCGTGCTTTTTTTTCTTCTTTTTATTGTGTCATTTTCTTTAAATACGTGATATTGTAGTGTGTGAAAATCCCAGGAAGGTGGCAGTTTCTGAGACATCAGATCCATCATGTCCCGCAACAACGATCGCACCAAATTAAAATCACGAAATGAGGTGAGCTGTCCTGATGCTTAGCTACACAGTAACTGCAGCTCTTGACCCTGTCTGCATGATGTATGTATTCTACTGCAGCCAAAATATTTTGTTTGGAGAAGCATAACTAATTAGGTGGGCACTGAGAGTACAAGATGTCAGTGTCAAGTGGCTTTTTTATACCAAAATAAATATGTTTTATCATACCCATACTACAAATGACCATCAGCAAAAAAATACAAAATGCTTTTTGTTACCAAAGCAACACTGCTCAGACTGATACGCTGAATTTTCACCTTCAGAAAGGCAAAGCATCAATACATGTAACAGATAAACAATATGTATCTCCAAAAGCATCGAAAATATAGACATAAAAAAAAAACATTAAACATAAATGAAACAAGAACGAAAAAATATCGCTCAATTTTAACTATTCATTTTGGAAAGAAACAATGAATTTTGATCGAAAATGGTGACAGGTGTTTTTGTAGAAAGTGCAAAACAGCGCGCATTACATATCACAAAATGGAGAAGCGTGCAGGGTAACACTGAGAGGGCCGTGGCAACAAGAGGCACGTAACAGGTGATCCAAGCTTCCACTGAGGGCAGCGGATGAGGGATTCAGTTCAGTCGTAGTGAAAAGGAGTCCTTTTGGCACATTCTCCATTAGATCTGGACAGCTGATGTGGTTCCAGGCATCTGAAATAGCAATAGATAGTGTGCTTTTGTACTCTTCTTGGAAACACTGTTTCCTGGCAACATATATTCTCTCAGCAATATAATTTACAAAAACAAAAGCTCCCTCACTAAACATTTGTCTGTTTTAAATGTGATAAAAAGCTGTTCAATTTTATTTTTCCATATATTCATAAGACAGCAATATATCTGGATGAATATATATGTGTGTGTGTGTGTGTGTGCGTGTGTGTGTGTGCTTGATCGACAAATAAAAGACCAGAGCAACAGAAGAAATGATAATATTTCTGAAAATCATGACTCCATGTATCACCTGGATGACATGATCTTTTTTTACCCTGAAAGTGGGGTGGTGGGTTTGTTTTGCAGAGCAAGGTCATTTCCTGGAATATCTAGTAAATTATTTGCTGTTTCAGTGAGCTAAATTCTAAAATGCTGTGCAAGTAATTGTAAAAAAGAAAAAAAATGCTTCACCGCAGCACATATGTATGATAAGCAACAAAATAATGAAAAATAACATTCTGCAAAAGACGTTAAATACCATCTAACACTGACATGTAATATACTTTTGCAAGCAATGTATGACACATTCTGATGTACAACAAACATTTATACAAGACACTTAGCTAATAAAGACCCTGCTGATTTTCAAATGTTTCTCAAATAACATTATAGTGTGTCAAGCTAATGCAATAATAAGAAATACTTTGTCAGATATAGACCATCATAGTCAAAAATAATTATATTTCCAGTTGTATAATGAAATTATTTCCAAAACTTACCAGCTATAATGGGGTCTCCTTCTTGTAGTTGAAACCAGGGTCTGATCCTTCAAGCTGTAATTTCAGGGCTTGTTTAAGGCTTAATCCAGTCTCACCTATTGGGTACCCATCTAAAAAATGCTGGTGACTCCTGTCCTTCACGGTTGTGGGGACAGACACTCTGCTTAGGAACACCTGATTACCTTGTAGGTGGTATTTAGGATTAGTCATGATGCCATTTCTCTTTTTTTCTGCCAAGCTCTGGTGCTGTAGGAGGAGTTGCTCTGTGGAGAGGCCTACATCCTGATGGGCAGAGGAGGGCATCAATATCTTACACTGAGGTTCTTTCAGTCCGAGGCTTGCTGCTGGCTTAGCAAGAAAGATCTTTTCATCAAACTGGGTCATTTCATACTCTAACACCGGGCTTGGGGATGAGCCCCCATTCAAGGACTTTTTCTTTTCCTCGGAGCCCTTGCTAGAGCCATTGGACATATTATTTCCAACCTTGCTTCCTTTGTATGACTTCTGGCTGGGCTTAATTTGAATCCACTCAAGCTCACTAGTAGGGGAACTGGGTTTCTGTCCTGTGGGCTTAGTGGTAGAAGAAGGGGAAACTATAGACTGTCTACTCCGGCTGCGAGGCAAAGAATGCTGCTGGATCTGCTCGGTGAAACTTAACCCATGGAAGCTGTCGATTGGCACAGTCTGGGCTGTTGCTGTTGAGGACGTTGTCCTTAGCGAGGAGTTCTTGGAACTTTTGAGTGAATTATTAGATATAGATGACTTGTGTCGGTCAACAGTAGAGTCTGGGGACTCTGATGGGGAGCTGAATGCATGGATGGGTCCATTGTGCAGGCCACACCCTGAAGTGTGCAGGTCTCCAGGCCCTGTGCTTCCAGAACTGTTGGACTTCATGGTGAGGGACAGTGTTCTTCTCGTAATAGGAACCTTTTGGTCCATGTTGTGTATTGGTGAGGGACTGCATCCATTAAGACTTGTTGCACCATATTTTTCCAAGAGTTTGATAATCTGTACATGGCCCCCCTTGACAGCCACACGGACGGGCGTACGGCCAAACTGATCAGCATGGTTTGGGTCTGCACCATGCTCCAGCAGCATCTGAACCACACTAATATGCCCCTCCTGAGCAGCGATGCAGAGTGCAGTAGCCCCCTGATTGCATGTGTGGTCCACAAATGTCCCACTGGCGATCAGCAGCTGAACTACCTTAAGGTGGCCCTGCCAAGCAGCTGACTGAAGGGCTGACCGATTTTCATTGTCACATGAGTTTACATCTGCATGGTAGCTGATCAGAAGCCGCACCATTTCGATATGTCCCTGCCAACAGGAAACATGCAAGGCTGTTCGTCCCTCTGAGTCTCTTACCTCCACATTTGCTCCGTTCTCCAGGAAGTATTCTGCCATACCAAGCTTGTTCTCAAGTGCTAAGATGTAAAGTGTGGGGCGACCATCTGCATCTTTAGAGTTTATGCTGGCATCATGACTAAGAAGAAGTTCTACAATGTCCCTGTGGCCTTCAAGAGCTGCTACTCGAAGTGAATTCCTCCCATCATAGCCTCTTTGATCAACACTGGACTTCTCTTCAAGCAGCAATTTTACACAGTCATAATGGCCCTCTTGGGCTGCTAATATTAGAGGGATACGACCGTCATTATCGATTTCTGTGAGTCTAGCCCCTTGTTCGATAAGAGCAGTACATACAACCCGATGTCCCTCAAAAGAGGCCATGTGCAGTGGGGTCCAGCCAGAATCATCTCTGTGATTCTCATCCAGGCCTCTGTCCAGCAGAGTTCGAACAACTTCCACATTTCCTTGAGCCGAGGCTATGCTCAGGACAATCCTACCTTCACAGTCAATAGTATCTACTGCGGCGCCCCAAAACAACAATGTGTTAACTACTGACGCATGCCCCATGGAAGTTGCAGCAAGAAGGGGTGTTCTACCACTGTGGTCTGAGTGATCAACATCCGCACTACCCTCGAGGAGCAGTTCGACCACATCTACATGTCCTTCATAAGCTGCCACTAGCAGGGGTGTCATGCCGTCTTTGTCACAGTGGTCAACTTCCGCTCCTCGGTCGACGAGTAGACTGACAACAGATGTATGCCCTTTGCTAGCAGGGATGCAGAGAGCAGCAACAGAAAGAGCAGTCCTGCCATCCACATCCTCATGGTTAACCTGTGCTCCATGATCAAGAAGATGCTCTACAATCTCTCGATGGCCCATGTATGCCGCTGCAATGAGTGCTGTCCTTCCTTCGTCATCGGCTTTGTTGACTTCTGCCCCATGCTGAAGTAGGTTCAACACGATGTCCTCATGTCCTCCCCAGGCCGCGGCTCTTAAGGCAGTCCTGCCGTCCGCATCAGCACAGTCTACTTTAGCACCAGCATACAAGAGTGCAGACACCACCTCAGAGTGCCCTCCCCAGGCAGCTGACCGTAATGCTGTCCACCCATCATGGTCTGTGTGATTGATATTCACCCCATGGCCAATCAAGCAGTTTACCACCTTGGTGTGCCCTTGCCTGGCAGATAGAGTCAGTGCAGTCTGCCCATGGCTGTCCTTTAGCTCTAGGTTGGCACCTCTGGAGATAAGCAAGTTCACCACATCCTGATTTCCACTGTATGCAGCATTAGCCAGCAATGTTCTGCCACAGGAGTCACTCTGGTTGACAGAGGCACCATTATCAAGCAAGGTTCGTATTGCATCTTCCCTTTCCAAGGCCTGCTGCACTATGTAAGATGCCTGGTCATCCTCACTACTGACATGGGCACCAGCCTTTACGAGAAGCTGTAGCACCTCCTGTTCCTTTGGGATCGAGGTTGTCAAGGAGTCCTTAGCTGGTGTCCCATTCCAAACCATCCAGAGTGCAAGATTGAAGGGCTCTATTTGCAGGTTGGAGTTTATCAGGTGCAATGCAAACTCCTGAACTTCCTGTGGCTTGAGTTCTTTAGCCCTGCAGGTGTAGCTCATTGCCATCATCCTGTGTCCTTCTGCGACATTGCACAAGTACTTCTGTGTGCAGTGCTTCACATCAAGTAACCATTCTGCAAAGCTGTAGTGAAAGAGGATTTTAGTGTTACCTAGTCCATTAACAAGTACTCTGGAGAGGATGTCCATTTTCTTTTGGAACTCCTCTATAGTCAGCATCATGTTTTTTGTCCAGACGGCACAGTACAGCTCCTTGACTGTGAGGGGCCTACAAGAAGCCAACATTACATTGAGGATGGGCTGCACCTTGGTGAACTGCTTTCTTACAAACAGCCTCTGACAGAGCCACAGGTAGAGGCCATTCAGGGTGCCGGGGATGTCGCGGATCTCTCGCAACATGATGAAGTTCTCCACCACCCCATCCAGCACCCGCTCCAGGTACAGGAAGCAGCCACTGCTCTTGATGTGCAGTTGGTTAAGCATCTCTGCCGTCTCCTTGGTGAGGTGCTGCCTGAGAGCCTCCTCCTGGTCCAGACGGTGCAGGATGTACTGCTGTACGTCCTTTACGATGTACGCCTTCCGGAGATCATCCAAGCTGATTTTGCGGAATCCTGAGGGAGTTGAAAGGAGGAATGTATTAGGAAAGCCCATGAGTATAGTGAGATGCAGGTGGGGTTTTCCCTCAAGATTAAAAAAAATAAATAAAATTAAGAAAAATTGTTCTCTAGGACTAAAGTTAATTGGTGATATTGGCCTAATTCCATTTTAGAAATCACAGAACTGACGAAAAGTGAAAAAAGTAATTTTACCTGAACCTATCCAGGTATATGAGTCTATACTAGTAGTATAGCGATCCTTTATTAATCCCTGTGGGGGAGTTCTCTTCACCCCTTGCTTGCTTTCCACGAGACACACACCCACATAAACAGGTAACAGCAAGTTTGGAGGTGACATTGAGGAGGCAGCCACCTGGGGAGATGGGGGTTAAGGGCCTTGCTCACAGGCCCAAAGACATGTGGCTTTTCTGCTGAAGCCAAACTCAAACCAGCAACCTTCAAATCACAAACACAGAGGATTAGCCCACTGAGCCACACGCCATCCGGACAAAGGGCCTATAAATCACCCTTCACCTTTATTTTGCACTTACTGGCTTGTCGCTAGGCACACACATACACACAGAGTCTTACATGTTTGCCAATACAGCAGCTTAAAACCTGGGCATCAAGTCTCTTAATGTGGGAGTGAAGCAGAGTTAAACCCATTTGGAAAGACTCCAAATCGATACCTGTCCATATTAGACACTTCTACTAACCGCTATTTAGCATTTTGTGGAATGGGAAGATAAGAAGCTCAGCGTGATGTGGGCCAGCTAGTACAAGCAGGAGGGCTGTTTTACACACATAGTGACACATGATGCTTTATCTGCACCACCACAAATAGCAAAAAAGCATGTCAGTACGCCTTCCAGACACTGCTAATGCACCAAACCACTGGAGGCCATAAAAAAATACTTAATGCAATCTGCTCCCTAGCTAAAAATATGTCTGTCTGAAATCACTGGAAGTTAACCGTCCCGCAAATATTTGTTTCATTTGCACTTGAATGTCTTTTTCTTCATGTCCTGGGAGTTAAAGTTAGTACAAAAGAGTGACAAATGATAAAATTGTAAAATAAAATGCTTATCCTGCTCCTTGTTGTCCTATTTAATACTGCTTTAGATAAAAAAAGAGTATAATAGTTTCACACGAAGTCACCCTCCACCCTTTAATTAAACCACCCAGAATTAATTAAATTAGTTAGATTCCTTAAAACATTTGTGAATTTAGAAATGCAAGAAATTCTATATGTTGTTATTTCACACAAACTGGGTAGTAATTTGCTGGATTTAACCATGATATACAGTGTGGCTGATGTAAAAAAAAGCCAGTCTTTTTCAAATTCTAACATTTGTCTAAACATATAGCAGACATTTATCTAACGCCATCCTAGAAGCTGTGTGTGCTGCAACCACAGATGTCAAATGCCTTCAGGTGGTATTACAAAGCCCCCTACACTGATAACATGTTCCATATTTTTCAAGGCAAAGACATAGCAACAGAAGACAGAGCGTGAACGATGATGAAAAAACGCCCGGCAGTTTAATCTCGACACGTTTGTCGCCACACATCAGCTTGCAAACAATACACCGAAAGCTTTCAAAGGGGAATGGCCAGTACTAAAACACAGCAAATATTAGTATTATTTACAGTACGTTATTTCAAGGATATTTCTGAAGGCCAATAAAGTGGCCAAAGGCGTAGAGAGAATGAGTTTAGCCCCACATTTAACAGGAAATTATTCCCTGTGAAAATAGTTCTACTATCTCTCCCAAGGGCAATGAAGCATTTTCACACAGATTTACTGCTCCCAGAACATGGGAAAGAAACCAGAAGAGTACAGTCACTTAAGCCAAACACTTATCCAGTTCCGAAGACATTTCATACCAAAGGAAGTCTGAGAACAAAGCGGTGAATCTCCAAATATGTCCATTCTCTGGGATCAGACACCTTTGCTGTTCATATATGTTTACAAATCAGCACCTGAATCAAGGTGCAAACATTCATTCATAAACTCAAGGAGATTCAGAAGGAGAAAATTTAGAAAGAGGTTTATCTTCTGGAACCTTCTAATGGCATAATTGTTCTACGTCTATTATAACACTTCAGGTTCCTTTAAGGATATTTTTCAAATACTAATATAAGAAACACTGTTAGAAAACAAACCGATTTTCCCCACAAGGAGATGTTACAAGCACACTGATTATGTGTAAAAGAATTCCACAATCATCACTTTAGTATCTTTTAACCTTATTTGGTTAGTTATCAAAACCAGAGCCCTGTTTTTAGTGCAGTATTAAACAATACATAAAATTCAGCCCACAATGTTTTAATTTAATAATGGCCGTCATTCAGTAGACACGTTTTAACAACGTCTCCATGGGGCGACTTGAGTGTTTTATCATTAGAAACTATTTTCCATTACAGCTCGCAGCAGACCTCAAGTATTTCCTGTCCCAGTGGCCTAAAGCGCTCGCTACCAAAGGTTTGGCCAGGGCCCAGGCAAGCCAAGTAAGAGAAAGACTGGGGCAGAGGGGAACCAGATCATTTGGTTAATGTGCACCCAGTTATACTGGGTGTCCGTCGTCTTTTCCTGTCTCTGCTATTGCATACTGGGACAAATATAAACATTGTTCAAGACAATTTAAGCATTGTTACTGCCAGTTAGAAAAGTCTTTCTATCCCCAAATTCGCATTTCTTAATTTATCTATGGTTACAGACATATTTTACTGTTCTTCTGTATCACTTTAATTATAATAAATAGAAATTTTAAACTCTGACTAGCTGCACACAATGTTTCAGAACATTGTATGTGTGAATAGAACGCAAACTATTCATAAATACCCTGGCGTACACTAATAAAGCCACACTCCTAGATAGCTTAAGCACTTCATCTGGACTCCTATGAGTAATCATTTCCACACAGCTTGTTCGTTTAAGAGCTGTATTGTTGACAGCAGTCTGGGAAAAGTACCTGGAGTGTTCCTAAATGCAGTCTTTTCAGGGCAAAACCTCTGAGGAACCGAACGGCTCAGAAAAGTGAACTGGGGGATTGAAAAGGGCAAAATAATTGTTTCCCTCATCACAGGCAAGCTTTTCAACTGGGCTGGGCCATTTCATTCCCTGTTTGACAGGGGGTACATTGGAGCGCCAGTTTAACCTGTTCGCTGAGATCAGTGTCCTTGTGTTTATCTGATAAAGAAGGTATCTTACAGAACAAAGTGCATGACAAAATTAAGACTGTAAACTATAAAAGGTGCATCAAAACATTACCCAATCTATGTTAGTATCTCTCCAGCTATCATCTAACAACTTATCCAGTAACCACCCTCCTCCCCCCACCACCACCACCAGTGTCAAGGTAAAAATTTGATTAGGTCCCCAAGCTGTATCGTTAGCTTTGTATGCCAGACAGTCGCAGTTAATTTACAGGATTTGGGTACTTGTCAGGCCAGATGTGTCATCAGGTATCTAATGGTGTCACCAGTTCAGCAAGGAAAAATGTCTTTCTTTCGTTTTCGATTTGGTGATATTTCAAATGTGTAAATACCTAAATGCATAAATTATCCATGAATCCAGGCAGTTTTACATACACAAATGATTTATATAAAATAAATCATAAAGATAAGTATGCGTACAGCATGGCTACTGGATATTATACCTCGTCAGCAGTATTACAAGTGAGCACACTGCTCTGAATGCACTTCAGGTTTCACCTTCAGACGTCAACTGCAGAAAACGTTTCTTACGCCAATCAACACCGACTAAGATGAAGGGACTGTTGGTACCTCATCCCTCCTCTCCGTGGGCCACAGGGAGAGGTCTGCCACATCCACAACCGGTGTTCGATTTCCTCTCTAATCCCCGGGAAGAAGATGGATGATATACACAAGAGAAGATCAACAGAAACTTGAGATGCTCTCATCTAGCCTCCTGTAACCCCCATTCAAGAGGCTCCCCTAGCAGCTGAAAATGTTTGGAACCAATGAGTTCCGGAGAGCGCGTTCACAGCGAAGGAAAACGAAAGAATGAAGAAGAACACTGACAGACCTGCCCCAGATCTTTCCTCCCATGATTTAAGAATTTACAGTCACGCAAAACCACATGGCTTCCATTCATCCCAGAAGCTGAGGCCCTGTTTCTTTTGTAACCTCATTGTGTGGATCTTTGCGTTGACCTAGCAGAGGGCATGTGTGAACAGAAGCCTGTCATTGTCCTCCCTTCGGTGGAGATTATGGAAGGACTCGGGCCGCCGTGACGACACGGCACGCAATTTGGCAGAAGCTAAAGCCCAGGGCAAGGCTTTCTAAACTCTCTTAGCACAGGAGCTCAGACTGGTAACAGACACAAAAAAAAACAGACATTCTTCGACCCAGCTGCATGTGCTCTCAGACCGAGAAATCTGTCAGTAGAACTACTCTTTGTTACAAGATCAACTTCCAGTAGCTTTTGATAGCTCTTTTGATGTGGTTTGCTTGTCTCCGGCAAACACATCCACAGATAACTACACTTGGTGAGGCAAAAATCTAGCCAAGTGATTAACTAATATTTATCATTTACCTACATACTTTTATTTGCTATTATACATTAAACAAATTTAATGTCAACTACTGTAGTTGATGAAAACCAAATAAAATTGGGACGTGGATCTTAGGTGTGAGAGAGTCCTATTAGGAGGCAATTTTAGAAGTTAGCCATCAGGTTCAGACTTGCAGTGTGAGGCATATGGGGCATCAAAGGAGCCAGAAACCTCTGAGGGTAAGTCCCACAATTTTGTTAGCTCATGGAGTAATCTCTGTCACCTTTAAATTTAGCAGCCTCACAGAGTAGATGGCAGGGATAGAATAATATCTTCCATCAATGGGGATGTTTCCCCGGCGTGACGCACAGATGCTGGCCTGTGAAAGAACTTGCCCCAACTCGCACTAAAGATTCATATTCAGCAAGGGATCAACAAGCCCCGGTTCACGGTATTAGGTTTGGGCCGCCATGTCCCATCTGGTATGAAATGTTACACCTCGCTGAAGCACATCCACTTGAAATTCTCTCATTTACAGGGCTCTGAAAAAAGCCATTGATCAAACCTTTAGTCCAAGATGTCAGGTATCAAAGCTGGGTCTTAGCAGAGAGGCACACTTGGGCCAGACTGGGTACAGTGTAGGTATTAAGTAGTCACTGCATACCACTGCTATAACGTGACCAGACTCGGGGGTGTCGGGAGGGCATGCTGACCCACCGACTATTGGGGGGAGTCAAAGTGCTTCATGGTCCTTCTCAGTTTCTTATACTTGGGCCAGGCTTGAACTACATTACTCAGGAAGATAGACTGTGCTACATGATATGCACTTGCCAGGTCCTAAAAATAAACCACAGTACTACTCAGCTCTGGTTCTGTTCCACACTACTGTTTATAACACAGCCCTTTCAGGTGGGGAAGAATTCTAGCAGGTCCCGCTGAACCTTAGTTAGCTTCTGAGCTAATAGATTTTTCCTTACTGTATCTTACTTTTTAGGTCAAAGACCATCCCTAACTCCAGCATACTTCCATAAAGTCTTCAGTTCAGTGTGGCACATCAAACAAATTTCACAGACCACTCACAAAGCTGAAATAAACATCTGTCCACTCAGTGCTGTTGGGCTTACTTGACCTACAAGTCCCAAGTATACTTACACTTGAATGCTGCTATAGAAGCATGTATTAGAAGTTGTTTCTTGGCTTGTGCCGCAAAGCTGTTAGAAGGAGCCTGTTATTACCTGCAAGTCAATAACTTTCTCTCCTCTTTTTAAAACAGAACTACACTCATTTCCCTTCCGCCTCATAATTGGAGACATATGGACTTGAGGCTAACAGATAATCAGCTATATTGACAAAAGAGAATGGTATTAAGAGAATGGAGCTTTGTGTGATAGTGATCCAGTGTACTGACTCATTGGCATCTACCTTGTCCTATTTATAAATGTATTTATTTATTTATGGTTAGGGAAAAAATTAAGTAATTCCTTATGTTTTCATCTTGGGTTTTCTGTTTATATATTCCATCTGGGAAAATGTTTCTAAAGCCCTGTAAAGCACTTTGTGAAAATATCCTTGTAAAAATGTGCTAAGCAAAATCTGGTTTATTAATTAATGTAACGATTTCAGAAAATATGAACTTATATTGCATTTCATCAAATCAGAACCTTGAGAAATGAACCCTGAAATATTGCTTCACTAAAATATGCATCTGCTGGCCATGTTGCCATCTGTGAGGTCAGTGTTGTTGCCATTAGCAAATCAGAGTAGTTGGAGAATAGAAATGCCATCCTGTGCCATACAAAAAAGTAGGTTATAATTACACAACTTCATGTTTGCTAGGAAGAACTGTGTATTATGTAACCTTCCTTGAGTGACTGCATTTGTGCCCATGAACACCCACTGAGAATTTAAAAACAAGCATTTCTCTGATTCCTTATGTCATCAATCTGCCTCATGTTCACACCCAGAAAGAAGCTATCTAAAAGCGTCTGATCCAAGTTTGTTCTGTTCCAGAAAGGAAGAGAAGAGATCCATATATACACAGAAAATTGTTTCAGATGCTTTTGGTGAAGCCTTTACCTTTCAATGGCTTATATTACAGTTACTACAGCTGATGTTGAAGCCAACTCCATTTACCGAAGGCTATATAATTTTCACAGAAATTCTGGGGACATTTGCTTAACTCGTTAAAAATATTGCAATTTTTTGTTTTTTAACAAAAATTATTCTATTTGTTTGTTTGCAAAAAATATATATCACATTAGAAACAACCAGTAGTTTTAAGCAAAACATTCATTTCAAGTAGTAATACATTGACACCCAAATTATAGTTCTAAAAGAGCTGTTCTGACTTCTGAGTTAAAAAGTTCATTGACAGTCACTCTCATTGGGTGCTTTTTAATTAGTAACACCTTTGCAATGACATAAAACACCAAACATTTGTGTGTAGTATCCCTTAGGGAGCCAATGACTACAATAGCAATTAATAGCAAAATGGCAAGAACTGACCTGAATGAGTCAGTCAAAAAAATTATGATACTTTATTAAAAGAAAATGTCTGTGCGGATGATATGTGCAGATATGTCAAACATTGCTTGTCAATTGACTTTTGTTATGAATCCAATAAATTTGCAACATTTACTGAATTAAGCAAGCGTCCCAAGGCTTTCTGTGAGCACTGAGGCTATGCTGTTGGAGGGAACACTTCCCTTCAACACCCACATTACAGGTTGCCATTCGGAATTTTTGTGATCTAACAGCTAGTACTGGATAATTTGCTCAGTGTCCACTTTATGAGGTATCACTACATAGTATCAGTAAGACACACTTCACTTTCCAGAACCACTTCAAGGGTTGGCAAGATTTGGAAGGCATTCGGAGATACCTTTCGGTACACCACTGTTGCACTGACCTGTTATTTTTGCACTTGTGGCCTTGCTGTTTATCTAAGCATTCTCCACCTACATCTTTCAGTAACATGATGTTTTTAGCTACAGAAGTGCCCCAGACTGGCTGTGTTTTTTTGTTTTTTATTGCACCATCCTCTGTAGGTAGACAAGAGTATGAGAATCCCAGGAGGGTGGCTGTTTTGAGATGTTGGAACCACTGTGTATGGCACCAACAGTCACGGCACATTCAAAATCACTTAGCTCAAGCATCTTAGTAACGCTAATGCTTAGCTAAACAGTAACTGAACCTTTTGACCGCATGTTGTACGTATTCAATTGCAGCCACATGATCTGCTGATTGTAGATGAAGGCTTTTCACTCTAACCAACAGGTGTATCTAATAAAGTGGCCACTGAGTATATGTATATTATGATACCATGGGGGGGATAACGGAAAGACCACGTGACAAACAGCTTCTAACTAATTTTTGGCTAAGTTTGAAGCAAATAAATCACAATTAAAAACACAGCAAAACAGGCTAAATGTCAATTAGCAGATTGAACACCACAAAAAAGCACTATATGACTGAACCTGTTTCGACAAAAACTGTACATTGTGAGCATTGAAAAGCTGGAATTAGTGGCAGGACTGTCATTCACAAGCCAATTATATCCAAGGCCAACACACCAAAGGCATTTAACCTGGGGGAAGGAATACAGAATCTGTGCCCTTGTGCAATGGAAAAAGTAATATAGTTTTATGAGTCATCTTTCACCCTTTTCTATATCGATATAGATTTTTATTTATGGAAAACCCACAATGTCAGTTGGTATGGACAGCCATCATGGATCTCATTAGGCCCAATGATTCTTCTGTGGGGTCGTTTAATGTACAAGGAATACGAGACCATTTTTCTGAACCTTGTGCACCCTATGGTGCAAAAGTTATTTCCTCCTGATGTCCCCATATTCCAATATGATAAGTGCCCCATCCAGGGTGCTAAACAAATACAAGCGCGGTTTCACAAGCACTCAGATGAAATCATGTGCCTTGCATGGCCTCCCCGATCCCAAGATCTAAGCTTCATCAAACCTTTATGTAAAGTGTTGGAGCACAGAGTGTAAAGCAGAACTGCAAACTTTTCTTATAGTATAATTTTATAGTATCCCATTACACACAATTCAGAACTTGTGTGACTACATTCCAAAACACTTTTACTAACCGCTATTTGGCTGTTTTGGGTGGTAAAGGATGGCCATGCTCTTTAAGGTTTACCGTCTCCCACACAATCCGAAAATCATTTTTAAATGCTGAGAGTAGGCGAACTGCAGGCCATGAAAAGCTGTGTCAGTGATGGGCTTAATGTCCCATCTTTACTCATTACAGCATTAGGTTGGAAATGGTTCAAGTTGATATATGGTACAAGCAGAGTTAAATGTATCACACTACTCCCCAGCGGCATTTAAGGTCAAATGAACCCCCCCTGCCTATCGTGTACTGCTGGCTCCTGGATAGGCTGACCCAGGAGACGTAAATAGCAAGAATGGTTGTAGCGCAAAGAGGCCTGATACAGTGTCTCTCACCAGCGGGACCGCCAGGAACGCTCTAACTCCTGCTAGGGACCTGTGAGGGGTGGGCCTTAAGACCCAGCTGCGAGGTCACACTGGGATTCTCTCCCTGATCATGTATATGGGAAATGCCTCCCAAGTTTCCTCCAAAGGTCAGAGGCTACTCACAAGTCCTACACTCTGTCACATAAACATTTGCATTCCAACCTTCGGGTTGTTAGCATCGAGCTTCTCTCTATGGTACAGGCGTGTTTAACGAGAGAGGAAAATGGGTCATGCTGTTAGACTGTGGATAGAGAGACGGAGAGAGCTAGGCAAGGTTTTTGGGAAGCAGTGAATGTAGGACATGCTTCATCGCGTTACTTTGAAGGAAAGTGTAAGGGGAAAAAACACCTCAGAATGTTGGAATAGAAGAAATCCAGTCAGAACTAGTTTTATTAAAACATCTTACGTACCCTTCTGGTGAGAAAAGTGGAACTATTTTTTGTTTTAATGAACTGAGAGAGGCATCACTACATTAGAAAGCCATTGTAGAGCAGCATACAGGGACATCTTCACAGCTGCCACAAACACCAGGACACTACACTTTAATCTGAATTTGTCTACTGTTCAGCATCAGTTACGGTATTTCTGGAATGCAGGGCCCGATTAATACCCCAGAACTAATGCTTAGTATTTCCAGGGGTCATTAGGATGGTTAAGACGTTTCCTCTCAGTGTACAGGAGACCGCCCGCCAGAGATAAAAATGCTTTTATATTTACTGCCCCTCTGAAGAGACAGGATGTCTCAATACTCCAGTAAATTTGGTAGCCTCTGGGACAACACACTAAAAAGTACCTGCTCAGACTATTTACGGTGGGTCAGATTTATTGAGACATATAATTATAATTACTATTTGCTTTGGTGCAATGTATCAATTACCAGTTGTAAAGAAGCTTTTTGGTAAATATGACACATTTACTGTTATTATTTTAGGACATAAAACTTAACATTAAAAGCCCATAAAAGGAACAGCATGGGTGAAGTTTGGTGCTCTCGGGTAAAAAAAATAAAACACTCAGAACAAGTGTACTCTTCCATTATAAGAACAATGTCAAGCGTAAACTTCCCCTGTCTTTATTTATCTACATGGCATAGGGCCCTCACAATGTTGCCGTAAAGTCATTATAGCAAATCGCACTTCTGATTGGCTCAGGTCAGAAATGCTGTTAGCCCTTTAGATTTCAGTGCCTGATTAATGGTTGCCTGGTAACTAATATGTAAATACACAGGCCAGATAACCCAACTGCCCATGTTGGTGTTGTGCTTCAGGTGGTTTGAGAGGCTGTATTTGAGTAACCGCTTTACAGTTTCTCTTCCTTCAGAAGAGCTCTTTGTGTCCTGCAATGTCAAACAATATAATAATCTGCTTGATAATGTATGAATATTATCAATGGATATTAGGTTACCTTAGGTTCAATAAGTTTCATGCACCTATATTATATTTTATATATATATACATACACACACACAGACAGACACATATATATATATATATATATATATAT
>JAAGVU020000049.1:5494383-5527954 GCA_011763525.2 Mormyrus iriodes
CTCCACAATATAATATACACATGAACACACCCCCCCCCCCCCCACCCCACTACACACATGCATCCACACAAACAAATTAGGTGTCTATGTCTTTGCGGGGACTGTCCATTCTTTTCTATGGGCATAATCCCAATCCCAACCCCAACTACGACAACCTTTACCCCATAACCAATCCTTAACCCATGCCATAACCTTAACCATAAGAAACCATAAGATTTTCGACATTATTAGTTTTTTGATTGCCCTCGCAGATGATGCAATTGAGGTTCCCTTTGTGCAGACCAAAAAGATCAAAATAACAGGTTTTTATCACATTTTGGGGACATATTGGACCCCAATGTAATATATACATGCTTCCTTCCACCCCCTCCCCCCTCACACACACACTCAAATTAATGGCATGCCACCCTCACACAAACCAAGAAGCATCAGTGATCAATCCAACTTGCTGACTGTCACCTGGAGGGGAGACACGCCAGCATCTCCTGCTCCAGTAGATAATAACTCGTGAGACAACAGTTTTCTGTTTCCCACCATCAAAGCCCCTGGATCCCTTCTCATCATCTGAGAGGCAAGAAAGTGATAAGTCATGCTCAGATGGTGTTTATGTACCTCATGTGCCAGCCCACGGTTATCTTCCTGTGCCTCAAGCTTTGTTGTTAATAGACAGACACCAGCAGTAAATCAAAAACATGACAAAGATACTACTTTGTCAGATGAAGAAGGTTCTGGAACTAACTTTCCATGTAAACGCACTGCAAGCTTAGTGGTAACTACTCCAAGTAATCATCCTCCACTTTTCCTTTGGTTTATGCAGCTGGATGAGGAATTAAGCACCACTGGCTTCAGAACTAAACCAGCTGCTATGGTTTCATTTCCTCCCTGCTCCCTTTTAGGCCCAAGGAACATGGGCTTTGCAGTGTATTAGCAGGCATGTGCAAAGCAGTAGCCCTAGAGGATTTGCAGAGAGGAAACTGTATTTCGCAAGTCAACATCTGCGTGCAAATGGCATCATTGTTCTAAGGGCGTGCATTTGGGGACAGTGGGATTTCCCATTGGATGTCTCCATGGATGCCATGTCACAGTTGCTTCAACTCCTGGGACAAAGACTTAGCCTGTCTACAAATTGTCAAGCAGCTGTAATTCCAGCTATGCCCATAATAAACTTGCAGATGCTTGATTGCAATACTGCCTGATCACAGTCTATATCCCTTATGCAATTACAGCATGTCTGTGCTATTTTCCCGGTTGATGAAGTAAAAACTGTACGCACTGTGAGCTTCTGGCCAGCTAGAGAGAAGCTAAAGAGAAGGAAATGACCCCATGGACTTCCATAGGGAATAAGTGTGACGGTGTGGTCCTATTCTGTCCTCATCCTCTAACTTTACAGTAACAAGCACACAGTTACATAATCAAATTGCAGAAGCAAGTAAATCAACCCAAATGCCTCCATGTTGTATTTATCATTGTCTCTCTTCATTGTCTCCCTATAAGTTTAAGTCTTTGGCGTTGGCTTTCACAACCACTTAAAGAACAGCACCTACCTACACTGAGTCACTTGTCAGGACTGACGTTCTGTCTGGCCTTTTCCATTAAGCAAGCTAACATCAGCATGTGGAAACAGAACATTTGTCATGTATGGTTCCTTGATGATTGAACAATCTACCCATTCACATGCAGTCAGTCACAACTGCCACAACCTTCACAGCTTCCAAAAAGCATCCCAAGACGTATATCTTCTTGGAAAACTCATTTCATCCTATGACAAACCTGCTCTTTGTCTTCATTGACCATTCCTTGGTCATGTTCTATTAGCAACACTAGATGACATACTTGTGTCTTGCACTTGGCTAATAGGAACCTAGTCCTCATGGTATTTTCATTTGACTAGCTTTTTAATGTTGGGTTCTAACGATTTGTATAGCTCCTGCAACCACTGCTATTCTTTACTCCTTACTGGTCTCAGTAGAAGCTTAGTGTCGCAGCCCTTCATACTAAGAGGGCTCTTTGACAGATGAACGTTTGTGACGAATATCTCACATGAACATTGATCCGGACAAAAGAGTATAGTAAATAAATTATTTTTTGTTGGGGTATAACATACATAGGCATATCATTATCACACTTTAACAGTGCTAGGATTCTTCATTGGATTATGTCTGATCTTTGACATAGTTTCCATTGTTTATATTTCACTTTCATTTTTCTGGAGCCTGTTGATTATGTCCTTTTACATAATTTGTTTCCAGCTGCTGACTAATTTGGGCTTTGGCAATAACATTTTTCAACAACTCATATAATAAAAATATTATGTTAAGTAGAGCACTGCACTGATGAATGGAATTTTAGAGGAGTTTTTAAAGGTTCTAGAACCTTCCATTGCTGCCACTTGGTTCACCTCCTAGATCAGACATGCACCTTAAAATAGCCAAATATATCTAGTTGGGCATCCCGCCATGTCTCTATCACCTCATCTTTGGACCATTTTCACATCCTGTAGGTTCACTATCAACTGAACCACAGCTGTAACAATCTGGTTAGGGACTCCAAGTAAAAAAACTCACATTAGTATGCGAAAGCAATCATACATAGCAAAATGCATAAATAAAAATCCTCTAAGTATTGAATTTGCCAGACACCTACACATAGGGTGACATTAATACCATATGGCCATACAGGTCTTGATATTTGATGAGGTACAAACCCAACCTGGATATTGCAGCCTTATATTTCCCAGGCCTGATTCCCCTTCTGTCGCCACAGAAATGTCACTGAGATTTAGTTTACCTCGTAGCACTGACTCCCAGCACACAAGATATTACAAATAGGCCTACAGAACAATCAATAAACTTATCAAACTTATCGAAAAAAATATATATATTTATTGTGACCATATCAAAATCTCAGCTTCTTATCATCAATCACATTGTGTGTAGCTGAGAAGGACTGTGAATGGACTATGAAGGACTGTTCCACAAGCTTTAAGTGGTTTTACTTGATGTTGAGCTGACTTAGCAACAGCTGTGACTGAGGCCTATGCAGTTTCTAAGATAAGCTTATTAGTCCGTAGAAGACTAGCTTAGCGCAAGCTCATGGCAGTGTCTGGCATAAATTCAAACATGCACCACCACCGTCTTTGGCTCTCATCTTCCACAAATCTCATGCTTCCTCATATTAGCATTGGCTAAACTCCAAGGAAAGACTTGGGCTCATCATAATTGCCATTTTTCATCAACTAATGTCCAGTTACCCCAACTGTTTATAGTTGTGTGGGTGCATCCAGGCTTACAGTGAGTGATTTATTCATTCTCTGTAAGAGTCCCTTTTAAGTATGTAGCCCTCTTCTCTACACTGACTTGGAAGCTGTTAAATATCTGAACTGTAAAGCAGCACGGGCCTCGTGCTGATGCATCCAATCATTTCATTAGCTGAACTGTAATAAATTAATGCCACGATTGATTTCCTTAAAATAAAATTTTACTGTGGAATAAGAATAGTTGTTGGCTGATAGGTTCCAGTTTTATAGGCAGGGCTATTAAGAATGTACTTACTAATGAGACTGACGAGAGTAAAAAGAAGCTTCTGGGTTATTCATCTTAGAACTTTAAGCATGTTAATACAAAATGTATTCTTAATATACGCTACTGAAACACAGAGGAATAGAAATCAATTATTGATGCCTGATGGTTTCAAAGCTTTTAATTGTTGCTAGAAGAAAAAAAGAAATGTTGAGCATGTATTTTTAATATGCAGATAAATCAGTATTCAGATGTTTAGATGAGATCTTTAATTGTATGGCAGATGGGGGAATCTCTATTTTTTTTGGGGGGGAGGGAGTTTGGCAGAATATTCAACACATCGATAAGTATATTCTACAGTCTTTCATTAAGTGGTTGTACCTATACGAGTCTGGCTGATTTCACAGAACCTGTTTCGGTAACATTTTCCATTTTTGTATGTTTGTTTGATTTTTTAAATGATACTTGACAATACAGGCAATAATGGGGCCTCTCCCCATTGCATAAATAACAGTTTACTCCACAAGGCCGGGTAGCCTTTAAAATGAACTGAAATATTGATACTGATGTTGAACTTGAAAAACCATGCATGGCTCCTCGCCTTGACGCTGTTTACAGATCTGCCAAAGCCAACGTCGATCATGATTACGGGCCCTGTACACAGATAAAAGAACCTGAAGATAATTGCAATAATTTATTTAATGAAATCCCTTACTGTCTCCAAAGCAATCACATCAAGGTCCGTGCAGATCAATGGGAGACTCATTTCTCTACTCAGACATCATCAACCCATCTCAGAATCATTTCAACATGTTCACTGAATTTCAAAGTGGTGCCATTATTTAATATTTAAATATAAATGCTGAAATCCTTGTCTGGCACTCAGCCCAAATCATTTTCAGTTTTTGCCATTGCACACATAATCTTTCGAAACTTCTCATTTGCCAGGCATATTAAATAAGCTAATAATATAATCTGAAACACAATTTCAAATTCCCAGCAAGCATATATAACTGTGTGCATATCTATCTATCTATCTATCTATCTATCTATCTATCTATCTATCTATCTATCTATCTGTCTGTCTGTCTATCTATCTATCTGTCTATCTACCTATCCACATATGTCTATACATAGACAGCCAGACCCACAAATGTTATTTCTGCTGTTTGAATCACTGTTATACTTTCAGTTGTGCACATCTGCACGGCTTGACTTCTGAGAGCACAACAATATGATGTTGTCACATATTCTTCCTCTTTATGGAAGCAAGTGCAATGAATAACAAGAGAAGAATTATCCTTTTAAAAACAGAGAAATGTGTATATTGTGCTACCTCTTAACAGAAAAGCAAACACAAAGATAAAAATATAGGCCTTTCAGTGAGAGGTGAAGCTTCTGTCACACCATTAAAATGGATAAATAGCAAGCATTTAAAGTGGACTTGATGGGTTTATGAAGGCCGTCTAAGCAGACAGCTTCGATAGACAGGGACTTGTCCCTTATTTAAGTCGTAATTGAATTTATTTTAACGGTCACCTCTAATAACAAATGGCTGAATCTGAGAGGAGGAAAACATGACTAGCTTATTAATATTGTTCTGTATGTCTGGTGGATTCAGTGCAAACCAAGGGAGAGTCTAGAATTTTTAAAGGTAACGATATAAGAGGGGGAATAATTAATACAGAGGGGCCAACGTTATCATTAGCTAATGATATGCTTTGAATCGGTGAGAGACGAGGAAGGAGACACTCTGAGAACCAATCATCTTTCAGCTGGGGCAAGTGCACCTGTAGTTGTGCCCCTGTAGACACCCCTGGTGCAAACTTAGTGCAAACTTTCCACTCTTGCAAGGCACTGAGCCTGACCAACATCTATCACCTTACGCCCATAAAATGACTCACACACTGGAGGGATTAAACCTCCCAGGTGGCTTGAGAGCACTTAGGCATCACATAATAATGGATGGAGTCTTTTGCTTTTGAGAGAAATGTCTGGTCTGACCTGCTCAGCATGCTCCAACAGCAGCCTCATCATCACAAAGGCTGGATGGATCTTTTGAATCATTGTGCTATTTAAATTATTTTTACAGCTTATTTTAGTGGTGTGTGGCTCAGCAGGAGTCGGTGCCACTAATCAGAAGGCCGCTGGCTCCAGTCCTGTGGTCAGCAGAGTGATTTTGCGTTTGGGCTCTTGAGCAAAGCTGTTAATCCTTAATTTCTCCTAGGAGTGGCTGACCCTGCTTTCTCAATTGCGTGATACTTTGGATCATATTTTTGAAATATTTATGTGCAGTTAAGCTGATCAACAGTACTAAACTTCCTGTCTTGTTGTAAATGCCCAGTGATGAACTGGTACCCCATCCCAGGGATACCCTACATCGCCTACGATAGGCTCAAGATGCCCCCATTTTTTATATTTTATTTTCGTCTTTGGTAACAAAACAACCCTATGGTTCTGAAAGTTGGTCCTGAAAGGGACCACACACAAAACCAGAAGGTTGGGAGCTGTATCTTCAGCTGAAGAGATTTCTGTTGTATTCAAGAAGAACATCACAAGAACACAAGAAGAACACAGAAAAAATATAGCTTCTCCCCAGGTTACGATGGGGTTATGTTCCGATAAAACATGAAAACATGGTAAGGCGAAACTGCATTTTAGTACAGTACATCTAACCTAATAAAGTTCATAGCCTAGCCTAGCCTACCTTAAACCTGCTTAGAACACTTACATTAGCCTAAGTTAGGCTAAACGTACTGAAACGTTTATTCATCGTAAAGTTAAAATATCATAACTTGGACCATCATGACTAAGGGAGCGTCTGTAATTTACAGTATTGAGCTGTGTGAGGCTCCCTGGATGCTTTATGCTGACCAACAAGGGATTAAAACTAAGACTTCATATACATTACCGATGTAATGCTTTTTTTAAATCAGTAGCAGTGTTCTCATTGAAAGGACACCAAATTCCCTTGATAGGCTTACAACCTCATGCTCAGAAGACCTTTAGAACCTACAGATAAGCCAGGGACTGGCTCCCAGGGTGCCGGAGGTGCACTCTGCCATTTGGCGACCTCTCCTCCTCGCCCTCCCCAGATGAGGTGTAAAGAGTTGCCCCTGACATGTTCGCTGGGGGGGGGGGGTCAAGTTTGATCTCTACACACCAACTAGCCAGAACCCTTTTATCTGTGTGAGTGCCTGCAGGTTTTTACACAAACTCTCTTCTTTGGCTGTATATTACACTATAAAGGGGTTTACTGGAGTGGCAAAGAGACCCGGGACAATGAGAAGGAACATATGGGCCAAACATCAAATCTTCTCTCTCTGACATGCGTGATTACTGATTAGCTGTGTTCAATGATCAGTCTTCACCTTTACACTTAATTTGTTTTTCACGGCTGATTTGTCATTCACAAGAAATCCAATTATATATAAAATGTCCAACATCAGCATCACATTTCTTTCATCTATTTCCACCATGTTCATTGTAATGTGCTCTACTGCTCATTTGATATTTCATAGAAGAATTCCTCATGGGCATTTTACTGAACAAACAGAATTTCATGCATTTCACTTTAATCACTGATCACAGTGAATCAGTCATAAATAAAAACCAAATGAATAGTCATCTCTTTGATCCAAGAAATAAAAATAAAAATTACAAATTATTTATTAATCAGTTAAACTGCTGATTCTTTAAGTAAAGTAATGATGATCCCCCATATTGCATTTTTCAAAATTGTTAGTCTCAATTTTAAATTTTTCAGATATTTCAGGTTTTCAGTGTCGTCACATTATAATGAATAATAAAACACCGAGGCAGCAAGTGCGTATTGGTGGGAAAGCCTCCTCCATCATCACCATCAACACTGGCACCCCGCAGAGCAGCGTGTTGAGCCCCCTGCTTTACTCTCTCTACACCCATGACTGCGTAGCTAAGTACAGCTCTAACACAATCCTCAAGTTTGCTGACGATACCACCGTGATAGGTCTGATCAACGAGGACGATGAGATGGCCTACAGGGAGGAGGTCAGACTCCTGGCAGGATGGCGTCAGGACAACAACCTCACCCTCAACGTTAGCAAAACTAAGGAGTTGATTGTGGATTTCCGCAAACAGACAACAGAGCACAGACCCATCTACATCGGAGGTGAGGCCGTGGAGCATGTCAGCAGCTTTAGGATTCTCTGAGTCACCCTCACTGATGACCTTAAATGGTCAAGTCACACGGCGGCAATAGTCAAGAAAGCCCAACAACGCCTCTACGTCCTCAGGAGACTGAGGAAAGCCTGGATGTCCCCCACAACCCTGTGCAGATTCTACAGGTGCACTGAGGAATCCATCCTGACAAGATGCATCACATCCTGGTACAGCAGCTGCTCAGTCCAGGACAACAGAGCTCTGCAGCGGGTGGTGAACTCAGCACAGAAGATCACGGGCACACAGCTCCCTGCGATCCAGGACAAGTGAACTGTATTAGGCGGGACCCCAGCCACCCTGCACTGTCACTTTTCACCCTCCTCCCATCTGGGAAGCGATTAAAGTCCATTCGGACACGCACCTCTAGGTTGAGGAACAGTTTCTACCCAACTGCAATCAGACTCATGAACAATCTGTAACTTTGTGTCACCTCTGGTCGTATTTATTTACTATTTTATTTCATTCTGGTCCTATTTATTTACTTATGTACATTCACTGGTCGTCTTGTCTATGTTCACTGTCTGCAGGGGCACATGCAAGCAAGCATTTCATTGTACATGGTACTTGTACTTGCACACATGACAATAAAGAATTGAATGTTGAACAGAGGCATTAGCCATCAGAGTTATGAAAGTAATCTATTATTTAGGTTAGCATTATTATTTGGATTATAACTCCCATGATCAGAGGGTCGCTGGTTCAAATCCCTTGGTCGGCAGAGTGATTTCACCGTTTGGGCCCTTGAATATGGCCCTTAACCCCCAACTGCTCTAGCGATTGTGGACCTGTTCTCTGAACTGTACGTCACTTCGGAAAACAGTGGCAGGCAAATAAATAAATGTGGACGAAATGGAAGGTCGATGGGTTAAATCCCAGCGTCAACAGAGAGGTTTTCTTCGTTCGGACCCTGACCATGCTTTCTCAAAAAGGAAAAAAAAAGCAAAACTGTACATCGCTTTGAATAAAGTGTCTGCTAAATGAATAAAATGTAAATATAATACATTTAATACAACTAATTTGTTTTAGGAACAGTGTACTGATGTGTTAATACCAATAAAGTGGGATTGCTTACAGTTCAGCTTAGTGTCACAAAAATATCGATATGATATGCTTCATAGCATCTTTAGACGTGTTGTGGTGTGTGTGGTTTAAACCAAACATTACTCCTCCCCCTCCACCTCCCCACTCCCCCTGGGCCTGAGGCTAAACCAGTTGTGACCAGTAAAATAGAAGGGGTGACCAACGGATTGTGGAAACAAAATAGAGAACCCAAACACCCCCAGTGCTAACTGCTAATGTCAGTTTCAGTCATTTATATTCACATTTATTTGTTCAGCAGACATGTTTGTCCAAAGCAACATACAACTGAAGCAGTACATTACATTAACCCTTGTATATTTTACTTCTTCTGTTCTAAATTCTAGAATCTATAAAATTTATCCTCATTTTGAAAATTGACTGGGGTCACTTCAACCCCAAAAATAACACAGGTGATAACCATGTTTTTCAGTAGCTTTATCAATCGTATCTGTAAACAAAATCCAAAATTGTCAATTCCTTTTAAAACTTTGGAAGCTTTTGACCCAAAGTACCTTTTTTGATGTGTTTTCATATTGCTGCGCTTAATGTAGTGTGATTGTAGGCCACAAAATTACGGTTTTCTATCTTTATGAGCTGTGATTGATCGAAATGAAATACAGAGTGCAAAGAGCCACTTTAACAGCAATTAGAAGCTGCAGGTCATGCCCTGTCTGAGCCAGAAAAATACTTCAACAATACTGACAATTGCAGTTTTTCACTTTTTTAATCATTAAAAAACTGATTTTGTTGTTTCTAGTTAAATGCAGATAGTTCTAAAATAAAGTACAAGGACACAGAGAACTAACTGTAGAGGGCAGAAAGTTTTTCAAAACATGAAATATGCAGTCCGGGTAAATTATACAGCTGTATACTACAGGCAATTACACAACAGTTATATTTCATAGTGAAAAATGTAGCCATATGTAGAATTCCAATCAGAAATTTCATGAGTCTTTCTGTCTGCTCATCTCGAAGCAGATTGATCGGGTCAGAGGAGACCTCTCCCCCAAATGTCATCTGCATCCCTTTTCCTCCTCCGCTGTCGTGTTCCAAGCCACCACGTCAGGAAGCGTGTAGGCATCGACGGCCTGGAACTGTTGGATGTGATTTCCAGCCATGTAAACCAACGCCCACACGGTGGCGCGGGACGGAGCAGGCCTGCCTCCATACGTAGAGCGTTTAACAAGGCACCTCTTACTCACCATCGCCCACTGAATTCAGGTGGGTTGCCAGACCGAGGGAAAGAATCAGGAGGGCCTGGCGTCACTGGGGTGTGCTTATTTATTGACGTCATTTACATTCATCCTGCTGATGAGTAGGACAAATATAGATTGCATGTTCCCACATTGTGTTTTTATATGTGGGGGATTTGCATGATGTAACTGTAAGAATTCCATTAAGGGGCGTGAACGGAGTCATGTGACACAAGGATAAGTGGAAGGAGAAGTAGGTCTTGGGACTTGAATGTAAATCAAAATCTGCAGTTTTAGGTTTGGGTCAAGTGCACCAGGCAGGAAAGGAATACAGGCTTCCAATCTTTGGAAGAAATGTAACTGTGGATGAGGTCAGGCAACAAGGTTTCATTGTGTGTTCTATGACTAGAGAAAATTAATTTATGCCATTGGTAACTGTGCACAGGTGACGGGATGGGCTGGGTTTGTAAGGGAGCAGTCAATCCACTGGAACCCTCACATTTTTGATAGGGGTCTATAACAGGGTTCCCCGATTATTTGTCCCCAAGAGCCAAATTCCACCAGCAGCACAAAGCCAAAGGCTACTGCCCCTGAATTGGGGGGGGCAGATCAATCACATGGGCCTCCTCTTGGGGAATCCTGGTACAAACAGCCTGCATTAGGGTGCGGAGAAAACTCTTGTTCCTGGTGCTATGTTCAGTCCGGATTAAATTGTATTCCAGTCCAGATGTGGACAGGAAGTGGACAGACCCTGAGTATCTATTGGCTATGCCCTGAAACAGGTCAATAAAAAATACATGAGAGTCCATAAGTGTGATGTTTTTGAATGTTTATGTTGGGTAAAGGCATTAAGAAACATGCCTTGTACTCTGTCCTTCCTCAGATAGTCTTCAGTTGCATCATTACTGTATACCTGCGTGTCCTATGCAAGGTTGCAGGGGTCCAGAGCCTATTATTATTATTATTATTATTATTATTATTATTATTATTATTATTATTATTATTGCTGTTGTTGTTGTTGTTGTCAATATTATTATTATTGTTGTTGTTGTTGTCATTATTATTATTATTGTTATTATTAATTGTTGGTGGTGGTGGTGGTTATGGCATATGGTTGGAATCTATCTTTCTCCATACATCAGTCCCTCTCTAACACACCCTGCAGTGCCAAAGCAGTCATTCCAAGGCCGACGGGAAGCTTTCATCTTCGTACGGTGCCGCTCACTCCTGGCAGACGCCGATTCAGGGCTGAGGAGATGTGCTTTGTCATTCCCGGCCGGGGAGCTTATCTTCAGCATTAATAATCCTTGGGAATGAGGGTGCAGTTTAAAAACCACTTCCCCTGACAGGAGCTTCTGATACGTCGACGTGTGGCAATGAGTAGTTGTTTTTGGGAAATTTATATTGGCCTGTCCGTGTTACCGAGGGTGTAATGAGAAACATTGTACAGTAATACAAAAGCAGATCTCTTACAGAGGTAGCTGGGAAGAAAGGAGAGATTAAGGTAGAGAAACCTCTCTTCTAGATAATCACGTATGTTGGGGACTCTCACTCACTTTGTGTGTTTATCATTGTTTTGAGTTGGAATGCTAGGCTCACATTCTCAAGGAGGAAATATTACAACTAAAGACTCATATTTTTTCCCTGTCTTTGTCACACACACACACACGCTCTCAAGCTCACTCGGGTTTTTATCTTACAACAATCGGCAGTCAACCTTGAAAATCGGAGATGTTTTGACTGCACGTGATCAGATTGCTATTGAACAGGAGACACAGTTCTGGATGCATTGTGAGTCGGGGCCGTGAAATCGGAGCGATAGGGATGCACGGAATGCCGGAACGCTGTGGCCTGCTTTTACTCGAGGTTCTATCAGGAATCCTGTCGGAATGGGGGATGGGGAGGTGGAGAGGTGTGATAACTGCATTTAGTCCGGCTGTGCTTTTAGAATGTTACTATGCACTAGCATATCCATTACGAAGCACAGAACAATCTCTTCAGTGGCAGGAGTGTCTGACAGCCTCCATGTTTCATGGTGCTAGTGTATTCTAAGATCTCTGATCGCTGAGCCCGGGTATACTGGATAAGAAAACCCAGGTGAGCGAACACGCTGCTGTTCGGTTTCATAATGCCAGTGATTAATCGTGGATCTCTTCTGTCCCCACACGAATGCGGTGGGAAACGGATCAGAAAGGAAAATGGATTCAGATTGGGATCGGGAACATTCCAGCAACAGATATAGTTGCACAAAAGACTTCAGATGCTGCTCTGTCTGTTCACCCCCCGCACTTACACCAAGAGCTGTTTGAGGTTCATTATTTACACATTTATCTTAAGGCACCCATCAGTGAGATTTTCTCCTTAGCATGCTAAATTAAAAAGTCCATTAAAGTGTTTTAAATCATTGTTTCTCAATCTGCTCTCCGGATACCACCAGACGGTACTCGTTTTTGCTCCCTTCTAGCTCCCTGCCTGGCAGTGCGCTTTTTTGCTCCCTTCTCGCTCCATCACATGGTCCACATTAAACTGTGTTTAGCTTCAGCTGGAGAAACGCAGGATGAACTGCGTCCCGTACTGCTTAAAAACCGGGACACAGCATCTTATTTTTCAATACAGGATGATCCCATGAAAGACGAGATGATCATATAAAATACGGAACCAGTAGTAACTCTAGGTTTAAAATGTTATTAAACATGGTTAGCTGAGGCCTCTTTTTAGCGGTCTTCAGCCCAGGTATACCAGTGCATTAAAGCGCCCCTCAGCATCTGTGCTTTGTCCAGACAGTGCTACACTGGAAACTGGAGGACATTTAGCAGCACTAAACTAAACTGTAGTGTGTATATGACATGACACTGAAAATACTATGCTACTCTATGTTATGCTATACTGTACTACACTATGTTGTACTATACTATGTTACGCTATATTTTGCTATGCTATACTATACCATGCCATCCTACGTTTGTCTATGACACACTATACTACACTACACTACATTATACTATACTATACTATACTATACTATTTCCAAAATACTTCATCGCATGCTGAATGCCTATCCCTAGGTAGTATGTCAGGTTCTCTGTTATCTGCTTCTGTATTGAAATTCAGCATACCTCACTCCCTCCAACTTTGCTTGTGAAACTGCTTTCTCACATTTAAATCCCAAGATACGCATCACTGTTTTCTCTATATAGCATAGCATGGCTGCCTGTATATTTCATGAAATATTTATGTTATTTATATATTGCTTTGTCTTCTGCTGCTTTGTTTTTAATTGAATGGCAAATATAATTGTTTTATGTGGTGATACATGGGTTCCACACTGATGAAACAAGGAAAAAAATGTATCAGCAAAGTCGCCATAATTTTCTTTTCTTTTTTTAAATAATAGAATATGCGGGGTGAGGGGTTAATCAGGCCTTCCATTTAAAACCAAAGTCGGATCCTTTCACCTTATCTGATGTGGTGCGTAGACCATAAACGCTGCTGCTATATTTGATGATGACATCATCCGATGGCTTGAGGCACACGTGTGAATCTGCTATAGCGAATTAACTATACACTGCCGCCACATGTCACAAGCGGATGGAATTATCCACACCTGACCTCTTCACACATTATTAAATCAAGTTTTTCTGTTAGTTTTTACCACTCAGTTTCATTCTGGTTGGTTCTAGACATGCATCTGGTTGGGTTTGGCTGTGTCTTCTCCTTATCTGTGCTTAGATTCTGTCACACGTTTTCACTTGGGTTGGTTCAGGCCACTTCTCCTCATCGAAGGTTAGTTTTTAGGCAGTTGGAATTTGCACCCAGTGTCCGTAGCCAAGGATTCTATTTACACCCAGGAGGGATAGCCAGTGTGGCTATTTGTACCTGCGTGTGTATAGCAGGCAGATGCCGTTTGCACCCAGGGCTGTCTGTGGGCCTAAACTCCCGGTCAGTCCCACTCCGGCCCATGTGCTGCACATAACAGGGGAATTCTCCCCCATTGTGAGAAATGAATTTCAAGCCCTGTAACTAGTGCTAACACTAGTTAGCAAGATTACTGTGTGCCTTTGGCTGGCTAACTATTGCTAGAACAAGGGTACATTTTGTGTTTAACGTACCCTGTCTTTAATATTTGTATCCCACTTTGGTGCCGGCAGCCATTGAAGTGATGTGCAGCCATGCATGCAACACAGTGTTTGCATTTTTTCTGCAGTCAAATGGAGGGTGACTGAGCAGGCCGGGTGTAAATAGCCGAACAGATGCCGTGTGACTGTTTTCACCCGGGTGCAAATAGGCACTTCATAGATTTTATTATCGATTTTCACTCCAATAGTTCATACCGTTTTTGGTATCACTTTACTTAAAGCAGTCACGTATAATGTGTTATAGATCGCATTATGATACATTATAATGTATGCACAAAGTATTATAAACACTGCTATAACTATTTATAAAACGGTATAACACATAGCCATGTTTATTATGCATTATGAATGCTTTATGAAGCTCTCCTCTATAATGCACTATAAATACCTTCATAATGCAGGATACAGCATCCTTAATTCGTATACCGACCATTATAATGCAATATGAATGTATCAATAGTTATTGAGCATTCATAATGCATAATAAGCATGGCTATAATGTGTTATGCCTTTATATAAATAGTCATTTATGAGTATTTATGATACTTTATTAATGTATTATAACACATTATGAAAGTATCTATAATGCATTATGGTAACTGCTTTAAATAAAGTGTTACCCCATTTTCTTTCTTTGTGACCATCTTCTTCTCATACCAGAACGTGGAATCCTTTGCTGTCTTTGGATTCCGTGTCTGTTCATAAGACACTGGAAACTGTTGATGGACGAACATGTATTGGTATTACTGGGTACATCTATTGCAGTATAGGCTAAAATAACTGCCATTATATAATTCTGTTAGTCACAAGATCGCGATCAGCTCCTTTTTAAGTTTTTCACATACTCTGCCATTCCCAGCAGCGTTCATTTAAGATTTTTAACGACAGAACTATTGATTGAGCTGAACCAGGAGAGATCTTTGCTAAATGACTAAATTATCTCTATTCAGTTCCTGTTCAGGGATTTTTCATCAATCTAAATTACTTTGTTCAGCTAACTTAATTATTTTTATTGGTTGAGATAAATTAGATTTTCTTTAATATTATTTGATTTAAAAATGGTGAAATGAAAACACACTCAGTCAATTTAGATTTAAAGTCCATCTACATACAGATTTTAAATAAAACCCTCCATATCTTTTAATCCACATCATCGAATTACTTTGAAATTACAAAGGTACCCGAAAATATAAAAGCAGACATGAATTCCTGAGAGCATAATTAGGGAGAGAGAACTGCAGCCCACACTGACATGAAACGAACCACTTTTGCAGTAAATCATCAAGAAATGACTAGTGGGAGGATTTCTAACAAATGCAGTAAAAAGAGTGTAACGCAGCGTAGCAGTTTCATCAGAAGCCCTTTTCAATGAAGGCTGGCCACATCACGGCGGTTTTCAGTTATATTAGCTAATTAATCACCGGGGCCTGCTATTTGATAGGTCATCAGAGGTGACATTGTGAGGGATGAGTCCTGGCTTCACATAGTATTAGTTTAGTAATTTCCTCGTCATCTTCCTCACCCTTTACTTCATCCCGAAGTCTCTTTCACGGATTTACCCACAGCCTCTAGAGTACCTGCCACAACAGGAATCCGGATGACGCAAGGATGATTAAGACTTTTATGCCACTTAGCATACTTATTGTCTGTGGATTCTTTGCTAATAAACAAATAAGGCAGTTTTAAATGGGTGGTAGACGGTGAAAGTTAAGCAAAAAGAAAGTAAAGGAAGATCTATTGCACCAACCGCTTGAGCTGAGTCTTACCTCTCCACTGTACTTTTGGCTGCATTTTCTATGAATTGAGTTGGCTCTCAAGGGGAATTTAGCCCTGTGCTACTTGCTGTGGAATGATGGTCAATGAGCAAAGTCAGCAATCAAAGCATTCAAGTAGCTACTTGCCCAGGCAATAATACCCCAGTTTGAGATACTTCGATACCTGACACATTCGCAGAGAAACAGAGGAACGTATTGCCACTTATTTTTGGAAAGACAGAGTTTAAATTTGATGGCTCCATTTTGACTATAATCATATACACCCTATACTCCCCCTTACCAGTGCTCTCAACAATGAAAGCAAGGTAGACATGGCAGAAGGGCCTCATTAATGCGCTGGGAGACACAGAGGTTAATTAAAGCAAATGAACTCTTCAAGAGAACACAATTGTATGGTTTAATTTAGCACGGCAGGAAAGGAGCTCAGTGAAAATGTGCTTAATTGGGAGTACAGGGCAGGCTACGTATGGAGTATCATGGAGACCAGACAGATACTCGGAGGGCTGTCACTCATCGTGAAGCTCCACCCACTTCCAGTATTTCAAAGACACCAAGAGGCCAGTCCTCTCAGTGATGGTAAAAAGTGACTTCAGTTGTAAAAGAAATCAAGCGTAAGCTTATCTATCTGTTCTCTACTGCCTGGGAAGGATTGGTAGGGGGATAGCACTGGTTAAGAGGGGACTGGGAAGCAGGATGTGGGGAAAAGGATTAGGTTAGTTGTGAACAAAATAAGCACAAGAGAAGCAAAAGAATAACTTCTGGACATTTTTATAAGCAGGAGAATATGCATTGCCTTTAGATCAACATGCAGTCTAAGTCTCCATCCTTGTCATGAATTTTATAACGAATTTGTCAGAATGAGTAAACTGGTCATATGAACAGAATGCCTTTTCATTGCCAGGTTCTGAATGCTGAAGGCTGGAAAAATGAAGTCAGCCCTTTCTCTTGTGTGACTGTCACTTTGAATTTGCCTGGATAAAATCAGCTCTCTTGGATTGAGCAGACGGGGGACTTTAATTCGATCCTTGTTTGACTCGGTCATATCAGTAGCTGATAAGACGTCAATGTTTGTGCCTCAGAAGATTACGAGGTCACCGCATGGCACTCCAATGTGAATTCATCTGTTTTTCTTTCTCTTTTTTTTTCAAAAATTCAATTTTACAGTCTGGTGGATCTCCTTATGCTATAGTATTTTAAACAAGCTTCTTCAATTTATTCAGTTATTAAGTGGATGTTATCTTAAAGCGGAGTAATCCTTTCGAATAGGTTCGTTTGCAGAATAAATTTGACGCACTGCTTCTTGCGCGTCTGGAGCTGAAAGGACAGAAAAAAGGGAATTTGTGGTGCTAAGTGTCTTGCGAATGAAAGGCTATTATTCTGGTGTATGGATCAGAGCACAAAGCCTAGCACGGGTCCTGGCCGCAATCCAGGCCGGTTTGTCTGGACTGCTTTGTTGCGGGACCTCGCTCGTAATTTCGCACATTTATTTCCCTGCAGCGCATGATAATTAAGGGCATAACAAGCACAAATAGCTACTTCATGCATCTAGTGGCGAAAGCGTTGAAAAGGCTGACGCGATTGGCCACCAGCGATGTGTAGCCTATTCAGGTTCGGGGCTGGGAGGTCGTAGCTATAAGGGCCAAGCGTGTGTTTACATCCATCTTTTTAGCGCATGTTTAGTTTTCACAGCCAATCGTGAAGACACTTTAGAAACCAGGAGGGCCTGCCATCTGCAGTGGGTCATCTGTAGGGGTGGTATTACAGCGCTAGAAGTGAGCCGGACAGTGTCCAAGCCATTCGTGGGCACAGTTACCGAACGGGGCTGATGAGTCCTGTATGTGTGGGTGACAGCATATAGCTTTATGTAATCACAACAACAAGCTTATAGTGCTATATGTAATTATCATTTTTCGTACTTAGTCCCTGGAAACTGAAGAAAATGGTCATTGTAGGAATAAAACTCTGGTCCCTCACATGAGCAACGTAAATAAGTCAGACACATACTCTAGCCTTTTGTTGCATATTTTGCGGGCTGATATTGGTCCCAGAGCAGCAGTTGTGTTTGTGACTGATTTTATTTTCCCATGGAGCCATACTGAGGTATATGTTTTGGGTATTCATCGCGCCGTAAACACAGCCATCAGACGCTTCAAAACACGGGGCGTGAAAAACAACATAGTACCGACACGGAACATGGCCAACGGTCTGCACATATGAATGTCATTCAGTCATCGTATAATACAGTCACCACTTATTAAGACGTGCTGGTGAGGAGAGCCACGACCCATTCTATCAGGGGAGGGACAGGCGAGTCAGGTGACCACACAGATTTATTACAATTTTCTATCACCTATTTTTAGTTTTCCCAGGTTATTTAATTGAGTACATGTCCCCTCAATTCATCCCAGACTTGAGAGAGGTTTTTGAAAGTCCCACGTTGAAAACTGTTTTGTTTTGTTATTTTTCCACTCCCCACTAAAAAGGGCTTCTTTGTTGTGTCTTCATGAATCATTGTGTCTTTGCAATTTTGCTTAAATCTGCTTTCCAGTTCTCTCTTCATCCTAAAAAGGGAAGATTTCAAAGAAGTCTGGCTCCCCTTTCCCAAATTCTCCAAGGTACACTGTTCTGTCTTAGAACTGAACCGGTTTGTCCTGCAGAATACCATTAGAAGCACAGGCTCGATGCATTGATCCATGTGTGGATGCACTCAGTTAAAGCTAACCGGAAAAGTAACTGCATCTGTAGTGTGACTGAATGCTTGTTCAGAGTCATTTTGGGTGAGTGATAGTCTGTCCTGCACTGTTAGAAGGTAGAAGACCTTTATGGGTATGGAGAGACTGTGGGACCACAGGAGAACGTGGTGGGGGTGGTGGGGGGGCCTCTCTATGTGTTTGACCCCCCCGACCCCCTTGGCAGGTGTGCCGCTTGTGCAGCATTCCCTTTTCGCTCACCACACATTTCAGCGAGCTCCGCCCACCACCACCCCCCTCCCCCGAGCCATAGCAGCCTTACTCAGGAACTCATTGCTATTCCATGCTGGTTGAGGATGGCTTCAAACGCAGAGCTCTGTATTATACCTGGAGGGTGTTAAAGAGCTTTATGAAACGGTGAGGATGCATCATCACGTGAAGCCAGTGTCTCGGCAAAGCGGAAAACACACCACGGTCCTTATTAACAGAAACGTCAAGAGGATATAGACTGATGGCTTCAGAAATAGATTTCATTCTATTCCCATGAGTGCCCTTCAGGTGTAGAAAATATTACTTTTCAGCTGTCATTATTCATTTTACGCAGTCCTCTCTAAACGTGTTACATGTTTGAATGATTTTTGGCACCCTTTCAGGGAAATGTTTTTTTAAAAATCTATTATTCTAAGTTTCTTATTCTGATATGATTACCTTTCTGGAAAAATGGCACTTAGAAGGGACATGTTTTGACAGGTTTAAAAGCCAGTGCAAACGAAGAGGAGACAGTCAATGGACTGTGCATTAATCCCATGCATTTAAAAAAAAAAACTAATAGATCTTTTGTCGTGGAACATGTCTTTCCCAGCTCATAGATAGAAAGATACATCACTCAAACTTCATAAATTAAGTTACATCAAGAGAAATTACAAAACAAGACAGTATAATAGGAATCCAAAGGGCACAACAGAAATATATACAGCTGACCCTCTGCGTTGCGACGCTCCCCATCACGGTTTTGATGTATCATGGAGTTGGCATAAGAAATTAAATGGAAATTTTTTGGTACTTTTTCGAGTTTTGTGAAAGCTGCAGACAGCATGCAAAGGCCAGCAGATGACACAAGCTTAGTGACAAATAAATGCATAACATATCCAGTGCCTTGCAAAAGTATTCACCCCCTGTTGAATTACCAAAGTTTTTATGATGTAAAAAAATGAGACACATTAAATCATTTCTAAACTTTTTTCACCTTTAATGTGACCTGTAACCTGTACAATTCAATGGAAACACAAACAAATCTGGTGGGGGGAAAAATATAAAAAATAAAAAACCTACAATAAGCTAGTTGCATAAGTGTGCACACTCTTAAACTAATACTTTGTTGAAGCACTTTTTGATGTAATTACAGTATTCGGTTTTTTTTTAGTAGGTTTCTATCAGCATGCCACATCTTGACCCACTCTTCCTTGCAAAGGCAATCCAAACCTGTCAGATTGTGAGGGCATCTCTGGTGCACAGCCCTCTTCAGGTCACCCCACCCCGTTTTAAATTGGATTTAGGTCTGGGTTCTGGCTGGGCCATTCCAAAACTTTCATTTACTTCTGGTGAAGCCATTCTTTTGTTGTATAAAGGACACATTTTGTTACATCACAAAAAACTGGTATTTCAACAGGGGGTGAATACTTTTGCAAGGCACTGCGCGTACAGTGCTGGTTCGGAGGACACCACGAGTCACGGCTGCATTTCTTTTGGTGTCTTGCGGTGATCGTTGTATCTTGTGTTTCTCACTCCACTCACTAAAAAATGTATGTTTTTTTGAGATCGGGGGGGGTTGAGCCTCCTCACGATGTGCAAGAGTGGACTGTACATGTAATAAATAAGCAAATACAGACAGATCCCGGGTTAAGAATGACCAAATTATGGACTCGTGCTTACAAATGGACTGCCATAAAGCCTATTATATTAAAAATTCAGGTTAAATACACTGGATTGTAATAAACTCACACACTACTGTGTGACACTGGTGCACGACTCCAGCAGTTCGTTGGCTCGAAGTACAGTACAGTGCCATTAGTAGTAACTTTTATTATTACAGTATAATTACTTTTGTTATTATGTACTGTATTATTGTTTTTTCCAACTTACCTACAAATTCAACTTAAAGACAAACTTAGGGGATGGATCTCATTCATGACCTGGGGACGGCCTGTATATAATCCAAAAGCTAAACAAAGCGTGTAAATATGTTGGGATCCGCAGTTCAGTCCAGGCGGTTTGGCAGTAAGAAGTCAGGGAGGCTCATTGCAGGCGCCCGCAGCAGCTCGCAGAAATACCCGCAGGCGTGAAAGGTCTTTCACTGGTGCTCCTTTGCTTGACCAGAGTGTTATGCAGTGGGTGTAAGGAAATGTCCAGGATGCAGAGTATTTTATTGAGTGTTCTTTTCTGTATGACTGCTTCCAGAGAGTTCAGGTCAACTCCAAAAACAGAAGCAGATTTCTGATAAGTTTACTGAGTTTTTTCGCTCTCTCCTGTAGTAATTACTGCTGCATAGAAGATTGGAGCAGCTATAAAAGGCTGCTAGAGCTCCTGTCTGATATACCTGCATACTCTTACATTCCGGCTTCATTTTTCTGTATAAACGGTGTAATAATGCATTGCCACACACCCATGTCAAATGCCTTGGGCGACTAAGATTCCTAATTGTATTTTTTCTTGCACTGTCATGCCTTTTGCACTGCTGTTGTCCTGTATTGCATTGCTGTCTGTCCTGTATTGCACTGCTGTCTGTCCTGTATTGCACTGCTGTCTGTCCTGTATTGCACTGCTGTTTGTATTGTATTGCACTGCTGTCTGTCCTATATTGCACTGCTGTTGTCCTTTATTGGACTACTATTTGTACTTTTTTACACTGCTCTTTGTCCTATTTTCCCCTTCATGGACCTGTTTTCTACCCTGTAACTGTAGATGACAGTCTCTTCTGGTAAGTCAATTGTTGTCTTTTGCCTATCTGTAAATTTGCTGCAACTGTTTTTGTTTTCTGTACAAGTTCAATTTTTGTTCTATGAAAATTGCACATTTCTCTCAGAATCCCATTGCAGTCACTTTGCAGTCAGTTTTTGCACATGGTACTCATGCGCTAATGCGTTGTCTTTCGACATTTTGTACTGTGTGTCCTGTACATTTGTAATTTCTCTGGTATTCCTTAGTACTGCTTATATTTTACTGTGAAGACATTCTCCTTTGTGACTTGGAATATTGTCCTGTACCTCATGTTTGGCACTGAACTACAAACAGCTCTGCCACATTTGTACATACTGGCAATAAATTGTTTTGAGTTCTTAGTCTTGACCAGGGGTTTGAAGTGGGCAAAGACCACAGTTTCCAGGGTCTTCATGATGTATGATGTCAAAGCCAGTGGTCCATTGCCATTTAAAGCTAATTGGTGCCCTTTCTTGGGATCTGACACCAGCCAGGATGTCATCCACATCACTGGGATTCTTCAGGCTCAGATTAAACATGCATCAGAGAATCCCCAAGCCTGCCAATGTAGCATGGTGATGTTAGGAGAATATAGCGTGAGGAGGACAGAGGTATCAGAAAAGGGTGGAGCATTTAGGTTTGAGACCGCAGTGAGAGAGAAGGGCTGATGGCTGCCGATTTGATTGTCATGTGAAGGATTGAATGATTTTGGTTTGTTTTCACTATATTTATCTGCAGTATGAGTGGGGAATGCGGAGAACACTTCAAACTTCCCACCATTCATAATCTGTTCAGGATAATTAAGACACCAGTCTAATATTGGCTATTTGTGCATTTTTTCAAGATATTACAATCTATATAAAATTATACACCTTTAATCTATTATAATGGCTGCCAGTATGAGTGAGTTCAAACTGTTGACTCTTGTACTGGTTCTCTTGTTATGTGACAATGGCAGATGATGCCCTTTTTAGGAAAGACAGCGCAGGCTTCCATAGCCGTGTCATAGCGTCTCTGTAAGCACAGAGAGGATGGCGAGCGGAACCATGTGACCTGAGGTAGGGAGGCAGAATATGGCATGGAGCTGCAGAACACAAAACAGCAGGGCAAATGAAAGCGATGAAAAGCTATTTCGGCAAAGAAAATAAAACTTCTAAAAAGAAGCGAGGGCACCAGTGGTGGGGACAGGGACGAGGACGGCCAGCAGGGTATGAGTGGAATTACTAAGAGCTGCTGTTTATGACGCAGTCAGACTCAGAACAGGTAAAGTCAATGTGCACAGGCGTCCCCCCCATCTCACCGCGTCATAAAGCTGAAACAAGCATGATTTATCCAATCACAGCTGAAGAAAAGAATGACATAAATGTTGCAAGTAGCTGAAGCATATTTATTGGGATCTATCAATGTATATTTATGGTCATAATTCTACTTATGACTGCTTAGGTATTTTTAGGCGATTTAAAATACGCAAACATCAAGGCAAAAACCTGCTACCTGATGTGATCCCTCTGCATGAAATGCATATCGCATAAATCATGCTCAGTCTCATTAACTGCAATAGGACTTATGAAGGTACTTCATTCATCTGCTTGGCGTTTGTAGAGTCGGATATTTTACGTAAGTGCTGTATTTGATATGACAGGAGAAGCTTTGTCGCTCGTACAGGACAGCCTTCTTGCGATTCTGTGTTGTTAACTGTGCTATTTGCAGGCTGCTTTTTGGGTGCAAATATTACCCACAATGCAATGTCACGCAATAAAAGCTGTTGAAATGCAAGGTTTGGAACCTCTGAGATGTGCAAACATCAAAGAAATGGTTGAAAGCTTAGGAGAAATATTCCTGCCCTGCCGTAGCACCTCTGTCCATACAATTCAGGAACAAACAGAGTGCTTGCCCTTCTGATAATCGATGAAGCCATACACCTCCAGCCCAAGGAGCTGAAACATCGTTTGTCATCATGATGATAAGCCCTGACACAATCCAATGGCTCCACCCACCGATTTTAATGGAAAAAAGTGCTCTTCATCATAATGACATTCCGAAAAATCATGTGACATAAATCACATAAGAGGCATGAAACCTGCGTCACATCATAAAACCTTTTCACAAAAAACGGAAGCCAGTGAACAAATTACAAACTGTGCCGACATGACATTTATTCATATAAATAATATTAAAATATATAATAATGTTTTTTTAAATAGTGTGAATGGGTCATTATATCTCTTGGCTGGCCTGAGATCATCTCAGTATTACCCGCCCCCAGCCCCCCCCCCAGAGGAGCTGGAGGAGGAGGCTGGGTTACATCTCAGCTCAGACTGCTGTCCCCCATAATCCAAGTTAAAAGCTCCACAAAGACACTTTCCAAAAGTCAGTTGTGATGGGACAAAATTTTCATTTCTCATGAAACTGTTATATCACTTTATTACATGCTGCTATGTTTCCTTCTCTATAAAGAGAAAATAAACAGAAAGTACAATGTCTGCTTATCCATCCATCCATCCATCCATCCATCCAACCACTTATCTAATTCAGGTTCATTAACGTACTGAATCGGAAGGATGCTGCTATGTATATAGGCAAAATGAGAAAAATGCAAATAAAAATATCAATACATGCCATGGACTGCACTCCATATGCACTGATATATGAAACTACCCTCGGCTTTACCTTGCAATCTAGGGCAGTTTCATTCTGCCGAATTCAACCAAAAGGTTTCATGTGAGTCACCAGAGTGATGGGTCAGAAAAGACCACCTCCTCCTCAAATTCTCTCTTGCTTTTGTACAGGCACAGGCTCCAAAATTACATTTAAATTATTTACTGTTTCTTACCACTGAAATGCACGCATTCATTCTTTCTGTAATGGTTTTCTCATCAGAGTGATTTTCATAGCTCCTAACAACTGACAGAATGGTCTTCAAGATTTTTCAGTATGTGATTACGCATAAAAGACAAGTTATGGCCCTGAGTGAAATTAAAGTGTGAATCATAGAAAACAACCTGATTTTTATGATTAATATTGATTCTTTTTTTTTATTTTAAGAGAGTTTTTAATGCAAAATGAAACACTACGTGGTTGTTGGAGAGTGTTCTAAAATTAGATGTTTTTGTTGGGAAGACAGAAATGTTTTATTATAAATGTTCTCAGTATTACCTGACCTTATTTTTCATATTTTCTATCCCAGAATAATAAGTATTATTCTGTGTATTATTAGTGCTTTATGATTAATTGTCTTGAATGGAAGTCAGGTTACTCAACTGGAAGACTGTGCTTTTATGTTTTAAAACACAATTGTGTTTCAGCAATCTCCTGCAGTATTTTTATTGTTAATAATAACACAGAGCATCTATTTATAAAGCTGTTTTTTGTTTGTTTTGGATGACATGTAAAAGAGAAACTCTAATTTACAGTGTTCTCATTTATAATATCTCCATAGCAACCACACCACTCAGAAAGTACTTGTAATAAGACGATAGTGACGGTAGATCACGACACATACAGAGCTGAAAGACCCCAGGACATGTCAATCTGCTTAATGTAAAATGCAGCTCCCCTGCAAACATAAAAACAGCACTATTCACCTCTCGCAACCTAATGCGTACACAGCATCCCTACAGTTACAGTATCACACCTATTTATCTCTGCATGTGTTGAACATCTTTAGGGCTCAAAGGAAGGAATTTAAGCTCCTCATGGCACCTCAGCAATTTGTGATGAGTAGTCTACACAGCAGCTACCCCATAACTTTATAACATCTGGAGATTTCTGCTTTCTCTTAAATGATTCTATAAGCAAAATGGTCCCAGATATATAAATAGATATAAGAATAATATATTTATGAATAGAAACATCAAACCACACGTTTTCAGTAATGAATGCTTCAATTATTATATAACATGTCATATATAACATGCCATTACATATTCATGTTCGGGGATTCAAAACTGGTTGTAACACGAGTTTATTTCCGGATAATAAAGGAGTTCATTCACAATTTAAATCCCATCCAGGGTGTCCCCAGCCTTGTTCCCAGTGCTTACTGGGATAGGTTCCAGGATCATCATGTATTGGATAAGATGCTAAAGAAGATCCATGGGTGGATATGTATTTTAACAACATGGAGCAAGCAAAAAATAAAACAGCAAAAATGTTTTTGATCGTGTTCTGTTAAATTTAATCGCTCTTTTTTCTTGGTAATTTGAATTGCACACATTATACCCTGGAACCAAAGAGTGAATCCATTTTCAACATTTACTGTATAACTAGTATATTTTCTGTCACAGCCTAACATGCATACTGATTACGGTTACTGCTCTGCATAGCTGCTGGCCCCACGCACAACATCTGGGGACTTCTCACCAGTAATCTCCTTCGAAGGTTCATGGCCTTCATTCAATTGCTGTGGTTGACAACCTATGCTTCTTTATTTTTCCAACTTCGCCTAAACCCCTGAAATGCAAATAAAGTATCTTGCAAACTGCTATAAAATTACTCATCCATCGTCTAACTGCTTATTGAATAATGAATGTGTTACAGGGAGTGTATTCCAGAATGTATGGGGTATAAGGTTAGGTAAAATTCTGGTTGGGGTGCAATTCTATAACAGGAGACACACACACAGTGTGTGTAACAGTGCTACTCAGTGAGTCATCATGCCACCCTGCTAAAAAATAATAGTGCATTTTGTTGCATTAATTCAACTTTGCCCTGATTTATAATTAAATGTAAAGATAATTCAAAATCATCACAAGCAGCTGGGCTCCAACAACAGCAAACCACTTGACAATTGAAATTACATTTTCACTTAGGTAAAACAAGTTGCCCAACAATGACATCTTTATGTAAAAATAAGAGTGACTCTTGTGGTTATTTTAACATAGGTGTTCCAAAAGGTCATTTGTCCACTTCATTTTTCTATCCGTTCCAAAGATCACAGTGCCAGAAATGTGACTGGCAGGTGATGCACCCTGGGACAATGTAAGCCAGCATGTTCATTAGCTGTCTGGATAGGCTTTGCTGGCAGCCCTAAGGCCACCGTTTACAGCTTATTTGCAGCCGTGCTGAATCTTACGTTTTGCAGGGTAACTTGAGCTGACAATTGCAGGAATGTTGGATCATACAAATAAAAATGGCTTTTTCCCCCTCTGTGGGACAGGGGGACAAGATCCATTGAACTACTGCTTTGTTTTTCATTTCTAAGAAATTACATTGTTGAGTCATACTTTGCTTTATTATTAAAAATCATTAAATTACAGCCTCAGGTACCATGTTTTGCAGAACATTTATCGAATTGTAACATTTTAAAAGCTGTATTTGGTGCAAGGCGTACTTACATAGAATCACAAAAGTAACAGCTACCTCCAGGCAAGATCTGTACTGCAGGCCTCACATATTTAAAGAGAAAATCAGAAAAAATAAAAGCAGCGACTGCTGAAGGTTTTTTTGGTATAATCCCCTGGACAGTGTGTGTGTGTGTGTATAAAGAACAATTTTGAGAAATGTACATGTGAATTTATCTCTATTATGGGAAAGTCTCATCTAGTGCTAACTTGAATGCATCTAAACACTGTGCATCTACAGCAGTATTGGCCAGTTTGTTTAAAAGGCTCTCTAACATGTTGTGTTCAGAAATATTTTCATGATCTGAATTAAACCAAGCGCTAAGCAATTTCCACGTGGCATTTTCTTGAATCCCTGATAACAATAAAGAAATAGTCAAGGTCGACCATCATTTGTTTTATATATGCAGGGTCCAGTCAGGGTCAGTCCCTGTCCTGCCTTGGTCCAAGTGTCATTCCTTCATTTGGCCAGCAGGTGTCGGAAACGTCCTGATATTTACCAAGGTGGTAGCTCCTAGTATTTCCCTCTTCCATAAGCCCCCATTTGGCTTATTGGGCTAAGCAAGTAGCCATCATCTACACTCCCCTTTTGTTGTGGGTTTCAGGATTGTGTTTATATTTCAATTTTGGTTCTTGTGTTATTCCTGTTATGTAGTTCTGCTTGGTTCCTTGTTTTGTACCTGTTTTATTCCTGCTTGTGCCCCAATTCTGTTAGTCTTGTTATCCTGGTTTCTCCTAGTGTTTGAACTGTTATGCATTTGTTCTCACCCTCACCTGGACCTTGTTCCCAACCCTATTGTTTGGTTAATTGTTTTCTTCTGTACCTGCCCCTCATGTAGTCCTCGTTATCAGTGTATTTAAGTGCCTTCCCTCATTTTGTTTCTTAGTTGGTCATTATGTTACCCTGTGGTTATTACTGTGTGTTTAGTTCCTATGTTTTTAGTGTCCTACTCTTTGTTTAGTCCCAATATGTCTTATTACCTGTGTCTTCTTCGTGTGTGTTAGTTTACCTTGTGGTTAATTGTAGTTTAGTTTTTGTTCTTGCTTGCTTGTTTTGACCCCTCGTGGCCTCTTAGTTTTCCTTTTATCCCTTTGTGTTCTATTTTGTTTATTAAAACCCTGTTTGTACAGCCACTACATGGTCTGTTCACCATGCCTCGCCATAACAGCGGTCTGCCTGAAAGATGGACCATGTGAAATTTATTTTTAAAAAGATAATTAGTATAAATTAGTGAGCTTCAAATGCATTTATTAAGTAATATTAGCAGCAAATAGCATTACTAATTATGGCTATCGGGATATAGGTATTGCCACAGCTTATTTGGAGTCTCTGGTTGCCATTCATTTTGAATAAAATGCAGTGTTCAAATAACACTGAACCTAGATCAGCAACAAGAAGCATTCAGATAAATAACATTTAAATGTATCCATTCTTTTCAGTCTAATGCAGTTCTGTGCCAGAATATAGCCATGCATGGAGCCAAGCTGATTGAAGTAAGCACTGAAGATGGACTGTTCACTTATATTGGCTTAATAAAAAGACTTTGCATATATTCAACATGACATGCCAGCATATGCTATACACATAATGGGGTTGCATGAGTGAAAGAAATTTAATCCAGATGGGTTCAAATAAAGGAAAATCGCCTCAAGAATTCCTATTTCTGGATCATGTCCTCCCTCACAGAACTTTACTCGAAACTAACAAGATTTAATGCTTGTAACCTGTCCTTGTATGGAAAATTTCTTGTGCCTGGGACTCCTTCAACACATCCTTTAACCTGTCACCGAAACGAAAGCCCAGTCCTGCTAGGTGAGGGGATATCTGCTCATCGTCAAGATCTGTCATCTGGTCTAAAAGGTAAGGTGAGGTTCATAGCACTACAGCATGATTCAGCGGCAGAAAGCCTCACGTGGAGGCTGCTGATTCGGGAACGGCCCGATGGCTGATTCAAAATTTTTGAGTCGTATAAGATTAGCTAAGCAACTGAGTATAGCAGTGTGTGCTTTGTGACTTAAATCACAGTAGACGGTATGTGTTCTTCCTGATGAAAACTGAAGCTACTGCATCAGTTTCTCACTATAAACTAGTTTGAATTGTAATGTTGTTTAGTCAGTGAAGATTTGTTCACCAAAATAAAGTTTTAATGAGTCTGTAAATTGGGTATGTTAAAGTAGGGTGCAAAGTTGCTCGATAACGAGCTGTTGACACACTGACGTGCGCAATTGGAAGGTAATGAAATCACTTGAGGAGGAAGACTGCAATTCCCACACAGCTACCTTTCCTCCACTGCCAGACCCCACGAAATATGGGTTTAATTATAACAAAGGTAGGGAGGTAGACAAGCTCAAAGGATGGAGCTGATCTCTGGAACAGCACTAGCTTTCATGCATCAGCTCTGCAAATGACTCAGAGCTTACCAAACGCAAAAGGCCAACAAATACCTACTCTTAACACTGCTGGATAACCAGCCATAGGCTTTTTTTACATAGGCTAAATGATAATATAACAATACTAGTATCTCAGCAAATAAATTACTGGGTCTGCCAATTCTTCTAAGATGTTGAACACTTACTTTTTGATATGTAGACTGTAAAATGTTGTTCAACAGTTTGCTGAAGTTTATCCATTCGCTTGAATTCCGACAAGAATTGAAATGAACACTTTCTGGGACAGTCTGGAGATATGGATAAGGATAGATATATTATATGTTATTTATTTTAAGAAAAGCATATTCTGAATCAACTCTACAACCACTTACCGGTTTTTGGGAATTCTAGGGAACTGGATGGTAGAGTTCCCGTAGTGTGGCTGTAGCGTCCACTGGACAAATGTTATGTATAAGGGAAATCATCATGAGAGCCCTGAACTTCATCACTCTCTGAGGCCTTCAGAGCCCCATCTGTCACACACATCACTGCCAAGCGAACAGGCGTAAAGTGAAGACCATTCTGGGGATAACAAGACACTTCAGTCCAGGGGTAATATTGTAGGTGAAGGTCTTTGGGCCCCTAATGAGAAACATATAAGATATCGATTTTGTTTCTTCTGAGTCTTTACTAGTGCTTGGTTTTGAAAGAAATTTAAGTGGTTGTCTTATTTCTCCATGGCAAAGTTAATACCCCCAGATGAAGTGTCAATACCAGTGGTGGTTGGTTGAGAAAGGAAAGCAAGGTCATGGAGTCAGATACCGCAAATGCGGGTAACATATATCCCCGGGGGAGGATCTTTTTGAGTTTTCTAGATTGCACATGGACATGGTTCAGCCACGAGATGCTGAAAAATCTGAAAAGGTTGGACCAGGGAGTATTGTGTCGCATAATTTTCTTGAGAGTGAGATGACCTCAGAACCTCCTCAGCAAAGTTAAGCGGTTTTTTCGAGCATGTTCAGGGCTCTTTCAAAAGTCACAAAAATTCTGAGATGGCTTTGGGAAGTCTGTGGGTGAATTACATGACTAAGATGGGTATACTCACCTATTGTTTATAACTTCGGAAATGGTGGGAGACACCTTGCGAAAGCTGTAGCTTTGAATATGGCCTTGTGATTCAAAAATAACAGATTGTCATGGCAACGGCAGGAAATGTGTGTGGGATTTTACTATGCACCTGGCCTGTTACGTCCTGTCTCGGTGAAGATGGTTTAACTTTGTTGAAACTGGCTTTCCTCTAAACAGTTTTGCCGCCATAAAGCCGTGCTCATAATGCTTTATGAATGCATTATTACGTGTTATGAATGTGTTCATAGATTCCTATAGACATGGTATTCATAGAAAGTGTTACCCATTAAGCTTTCTTTGGCTATTTTTGGTGTGCTGGCATAGACTTCACAGCCTGTATCCTGAACTCTAAGTAGTTGCATCGCCTTAATCTACTGGTAAATGCAGACTTAAAGAACCTTGCAATCCCAGCAAAAGTACTACATATCTTTGGCAGGTCTTCCAAAACCTAACTAGAGGTTTTAATTCCTCACAAGTCCTGTCTGGGTTAGTTACTGATCCTCTTTCTGCACTCAGAGGAAACTCCACACTGACAGTACAACTATGTCAGCGACTTACTGATCACCGATCACTGACTTCAACACCAGCTACAAATCATAGATCCATATTAGCATCTAAAATCAGCTGAGGGTTGTAGCCATTATGTTTAATTGCTTAGCTCTTGACAAATGTATCTTACAGTTTTTCCCAGTCAGTTATTTCGTAGGTTATTTTAACCAATAGCCTTCAGGTTGCAAGTTCAGGGTGCTGGCTTGCACATTATGCTTGGTGTGTTTGCTTAGAATGGCTTATTTAATTCCCCCCAAGTCCAACTGAAAACCTTAAATTAATGTTGTTCATGGCTCATGAACAAAGGCTCCAATGTGGTCAGATAACTGACATAGAGTTTACAGATCCTGTAAGTAACTCATGTTAACTAGAAACATTAGTAATTAATTTCCCACACACAGAACCGGTGAATGCATCATGGTGATGAGGTTGTTATGGGAATGTAGACGATCATGGAATGCAGAAGATCATGGAATGCCACTGACCATTGGCACCCCGATACTGCCCTCTGCTGTCCAGACCTTGGAATAGCTTCAAGCAAAACAGAAGCAGATAAGTTGCAACGACATCGTTTGTGGAGAACGAAGTAGTGACTGATCATAACAAGGGCTCAGCCCTGTCTACACACATCAGCCAGAAGTCATAAGCACGTGAGAAAGACAGCTAGACACCATGTTTAAAACAAGCACAGTGGGTTGGAATTAATCCATAATTTTGTCTTCTTATCTGCCATTACAGCTACGCAATATTTTTTCTTTCTCTCTGTTTTTTCATTCATTTACCCAGATAACAGGGAATATTCCCAATAACTTACAACGCTACGTAATGGTCTTCTCAAAGTTTGAAGACAACGCTGTTACTGTAATGTTAATAGAACGTTATTTCCACGTTATACATGTTAACGAAGGTTCTATCAATAATAGCACGATAACATTATTTCCTGAACACCCTTTTAACATAACCAATATTGAAATATAGTAATTTATAATAGTGCTATACGTATATAATGCAAAGATGCCATCCAGCCTTCGACCCATGTGGGTGTAAAGGTGTAAAGTTACAGTGCTGTCCGATGCCCTGCCATGCCCTTTATTTGATTGCACATTATTATTCTTACTTATAGTCGTGATTGTAGTAATGGGGTATCGTTCTGGGAATATCTGGAAGACTGGACACTTCGATCATTTCCATACCTTAATTGTAACGTTCCATAAATGTTCCCAGAATAAGAAATTATTAGCTGGGTAGCAGATGCTTTTGTCCGAAATACAACTGAAAAAGCTTAGTCAGGCAGCCACTAGAGGAATTGGGGTTAAGAACCTTACTCACAGACCCAAGGGTAAAATCACCATCCAGACCATGGGATTTGGACCAACAACCTTCCAATCACAGCCACAGTTTCCTAACCTGCTGCTTATCCCCATCTGCACAACAGGAGATTGAGGACTAAATTCAGTGCATTATATATGGATATTTTTGATTAGTGGGCATTCAACTACTAATGAATCCACATAAACCTTTTCATGAAGGAAAATAGTCATTTCCTCACTCTCTTATCACAAGGGTTGTGCAAAGGCCATTTTATCCACCCAACATGCATCCTAGACAGGGTTGGTGGGGACTGGTTCTGGTGGCAGGCAGAACCAGGCACAAGACTGGGTAACACCTTGGGAGGGGATGCAGGTGCAGTTCAGAGTAAGCACATGCACTTTGGGCAATTTCAAATTAAACATGCACCTGTTTAAAAAATATCATACAAAATTAATGAGCATTTTAGAAAAATATTCACACATTTCAATGCTACCAGTAGCATCAACAAAACCTTAAAAAGTAATTCCTTTTGATGTATAATAAGAATATTTTATTAATTATTAATAGTAATTTTGGTGTTTTTTTATCTTGTTCAAAAGAGATATTGAGATAGCATACGTAAAAGGCTGCTTGCATCTTGCTGAAGATGTGGAACTGGGCATAGGAGCGGTTATGTGAAAAGCAGACAGAACTATAGTAATCAAACGATTGGTTTAAAGATAAGCAGTGGAAAACAACCCTGTGTGGCATTTGTTAACTGGCTATTTTTGTTAGTGAAGGTACAAAGACAGATGAAGGAATTAAGTAAAACTACATAATAGGTCCATGAACAAAAGCTTAATTGCCTTCACATGCAGACAGCAATTTAAGAAAAGGTGGCCCGCTTGTTTAACTCTACAGGGCTGGCAGAGAATTACATGGAATTGGGAACAGAGCAGAGGTTTTCTTTTAAATTTCTGGTAAGCAGTTTAGAAGATAGTGCAGAGTTTGTGTATTGTGGCATTAGCATGGCTCTACAATACAGTAGTATTAGCTTTGTAGTGCTCATTGCATTAGTATGTGTCTCTACTGCACAACTCAAGCCACAAATTTCACAACCATGGCTATCATTTCAGGTTCCTCCAAGCCAATGGAAATCACAGGTATCTTCAAGCAACCCAGTGATCCATAGGCTCCCACAGCAGCGACTTCTGCATGCTCCATCTTATCAGGCTACTCTGGTAACTGCAAGCCAACCAGTAATTCAGAGGCCCCAGCAGCAGCCATTCCAGGCTGCTGGATCCTATCAGCTTGTATCTGCAGG
>JAAGVU020000049.1:5531419-5547567 GCA_011763525.2 Mormyrus iriodes
GAAGGGCAGAAGCCTGGATGCCATGGGTAAGGCTCAACCCTGTTATACATGTGCACCAGTATAGAACCTTTCCAAGTTAAGGCTTGTCATTTAGCTCCACAGTGGCAGGATGAAGCTCTCCTGGGGCCCTTTCATGTGTTGGAGAAATCTTTGCAAAGGACAGTGGTGGGAGACCAAAGCTAAGCAGGTGGTTCTGGTTGCAACCATTTCAATGCCTGACTTGGAGGTGGCTGTGTGGCAAAGCATGACTTTCATTATCTGCAGGTCTTCTCAGCTGAGCTGGTGGTCCTGGCTGGAATGGTGGCTGCACTAAGGCTGGTTTCCAGCAACATGCTCTGCTGCAAGTGGCGTTTTTGTACCTGACATTACAGAATAAACATGGGTACATCATGCATGTGTTCTGTCTGGTTGATAACATGAGCAAATAGTGCCTAATTATGCAGAAGCTGGATATGGTACCTGGAATAATTGGTTCCCCCTCATCTAATCATGTTAGATTACTGACACAGAAATAATCCACCATATAATGGTTGCCTGTATCTTGGGGCTGCATCAAAGAATCCAGCCTAGGACAGCCTGGCTTTTACCGGCTGTGCTCAGCCAGTCACTGTCCCGTCTGGCCATCCCCAGGTGTTCCCACTCCTACCCTTGAGTCAAGAACTCTTCCCTCTTCCTACATAGCAAGGATGCACCTGCTTTGTCTGCACAAGCATCCTTTGAGCTGCAAAGGATCTATTGGGTGGATCCTTCACAACTGCAGAAGGATCCTTCATTTGAAGGAGTCTTCCAAAGAGGGCAGCCTTATGCTGTTGTGATGCCCCTTAATTTGAATACAATGTCTCATTCTGTAGTGTACTCTAAATGTACACATGCTGTGGGGGAGAGGGGAATGCATTCTAAAACAAGACTTATCTTCAATAGAAGTTAATGTATAATCTAGGGTTTTCTGCCTACTCCTGGAAGAAAGGTAACAGTGACAACACCTCCACTGTTTCTAATTCTAAAATGGATTGTTTGCTGGCTCTTGCAGGTTTCTGTGGTATACTGTACTCTAAAACTATCAACACCCAAGTTCACATTATCCTGCTTTTATGCTCTGGTTACTGGCTGTTAATTGAATGCTTTATTATGGCAATTGTTCCATAAGGCACTTCATTTGTGCATTCAAATGTCCTTTGAAAATTCACATGACTGCTATTCCACTAAACGATTGCCAGATTGCAGCAGGCCTTAGTTTTATGTAAAATAAATTTGAGTGGCTGGTGACATATTTCAATAATGACATCTATGTATTGGAGTGCTTTTCCACTTGCAACTGGAGTGTTTAGTCTCTCAGATCTACCCCTTCATGCCTGGCCTTTAGTCTAATAGCATTTAAACCTGTCAACATCCTAACTACTTTGTATATTAGCTTAATACTGTTTTATCACAGTTTGTCTTCTGTGGACTTTAATTGCTATCCAGTCTGCAACTGCCCAGCTGAAGAAGGGTGATTTAATTTGGGTATTTTTTTCCCCAAGTACAGATACTACAGGTATATTTGGATTGTTTGGACTGTCACCCCAAGAAGATTTTACAATGAATATGAAGCCAGAAATTCTTAATGTCACGGTTTTAATTAATGCTCTTTTAGGTAAAGTGTTTCAGTGATTCAAAATTTTTCAACTTTGTGCATTGCAGTTAATCAGCTTTTTTTGGCTGAAGTGCTGTTCAGATGTAATCCATCACTGCCTTGATCTGCATTTCAAATATTTCATTTAGCTAAAGTATCCATCCAGCCCCCAATACTCAAAAGTCCAGGCATAGCGCAGGAGAACTAACTTGGGGCTTTACAGGATGCTTGGGATCCCAAGTCCTGTATTTGCTGGTCTGGTATCTATACAGGTTATGCTATACGCTATACATAAGTTCAGAGTGCAATACTGTTGGATTGATTTTTTTCCCTATACTCGCAATACCACCAGCTTGATGTGACCACAAACCCCCTCGGAATCCTACTCCACCCCACCACCAGAGGGCAGTAAAGGACCAAAAAATGCATCCTTTCCATACACGTGAAATCCCATGCAATATTCATGATACATTGTCCGGCTGTTCAGCCTCCCATATCTGTGTTATTACTGTATAACACTGGCATGTTTAAAGGAAAAAAGAGGAATGTCATCTGCATTGGCCAGGCCGCACCAGGAAATCGAAAAGTCAGACATTTTGGCAGCCCCTGAAAGCAATTAATCATAAATGCTTTGGCTTAGATTTTAAAACTCTCAAATAACTAAAAAATAAAAAGTAGATACTGCAAAGCACAGTAACCCAGCTGTACCATTTAACAACTGTGTGGTCTGTGTGCCTCAAGCCTATGAAACATCCATCCATCCATCCATTTTCTGTAGCCACTTGTCATATTTTATACACACACATTATATATATTTGATTTCAATGATGCACAGTTGATGTTTTTCTCCAAGACCATTTACCTTTTTTTTAACCAGAATAGTTTATTGCCAAGTACTTTTACATACAAGAAATTTGCTGTGACGGAGCATGCAAATCAAGCAAGGACAATCAAGACAATCAGCGTAATAAATTATATGCATAAATTAATGTGCTAAGTGCATATATAATTTGGCATTTCACTGGAGCAATTCCAGGTGAATAGCTTGCTCAGGGGCTATGGCAGCAGTATGATAGGTTTGGTTAATAGTGATGCAGAATCATGAACTGAGTTCCAGGGAGGTTATTGTTCCCGTGAGGTATGTTCTTACGCTAAATGACTCCAGCAGGTCACTCTGGATAAATGCAGTCGCTGCTGTTCTACGTTTACCTGCCGCTGTTAGAATAGAAATGCCACAGCCTTCACACTGGAATTTATACATTTGCAATAATGCAACTGGTGAGGACCCAGACTGAGATATACTGAAATTATGAAAATATGAACAAAATGTCAAATCCAAACTCAAATAAAAATGCTATTTACTAACTGTGTACACAGTATTCATGACTATAGACACGTGTAGGCGGGGGCATACCTGGAAATTCTGGGCCTCCTGACAAAATGTCACCGTGGCTCCTGCTGCTCACCCTACAATGCCCCTGCATGTATGCACAAAATTGAATTTATCGGAATCAAATATACTTAATGTGTTCATGCTAAGAAGGCTGCCAGAAAGGAACTGTATTTTGGGTCTATTGTTCATTTTATCCATTTGCTACAAAAATAGGAAGGATTTTTTTCCCCAAAAAGTATTTATTTTCATCATTAAACAAACCTGATTTCATAACTAAATTTGCCCCTCTGCTTTCCGCAGTGAAGCTGGGAAAACGATCACATTGAAATAATCTGATCAAGAAAAAACTACTTTTAAAGAGCAACGGCCGGTTATATGAATAAATGACGTGCACGACTGGGCTACGAAACGACGGCAATATTAGGTAGGGGCCTACTGCATAGTGTTTTGCTGTATTGAATAAAATGAAACCAATAAAGTGGAATTTACGTGATATTTCAAAAACGATTTATGAGATTAATATTTGTATACTTAAATCAGAACTCATAGCTGGCTTGGTCCTACTCTGATTACATGCGATTCTACTACAAAGTCCCACCACCTCTATGGGACATGTCCAGACATATGCTTCTTATTTCAGACCAAATTAAGGAATTAGGGCAAACATCCGGGTTTTGCACTGAAGGCATCTAGCCTGTTAGCCATGATGAATAACCCGTCTTCTAACCATAACTTTGAAGATAATGGTGCAATGAAATGTCTCATAACGCACCTGATGATAACTTAGGCAAGGTAAACGCTGGAAGGAATGACCTTCTGGAAGCAGACTGACCACTGAGCCATGTTTGCGAGTAAAAGTTCATTAACTTTTAACAATGTTCCACTATATAAAAATAAAGAAGACAACCCATTATTTATGTACATCCCATAATAATTCGCTAATTAAAATGTCGTTAAATTACAAGATAACTTGCAGGTTTGAGACTCGTTTTTCTTAGTTAAAAGCATTTCCTCTTCATAGCCAGTTGCCAAAAGTAATAGCTTCTGTGCGACGTTAGATGGCAGTGTTTACCCAATGTATTGCTGTTTCGCGCAATCAGGTGAATGCGATGTCTTTCAAGTCTGAACAAATGAGTGCAATCCTTTAATTAACATAAATTAGGCACCCGTATTGAAACCAGTGTCATTTTAAGGAAACATGCTGGTTATTGTAATCAAGATAAAATTGGAGCTAGTGATTAAGGATGCATGTTTGAAAGGCTTTTTGAGTTGCGTTAGCTCAGACGCGAAGATATCAGACATATAGCGCGTAAAGTATTTTGTAAGTAAATGTTAGGTGAACTTGATCGAGTCCGAATAAATGAGCAAAATGATAAGTAACCACACGCATTCAAAAGGAAACATGCTACGTTTATTATGGTAGAAGTTATCCTTGTCCTTTTTCTTAATGCCAATCAGGGAGAGGAAAAAAAAGTTTTATTTTTAGGGACCATAAGGGGTCAGCATATAACCTTCTATAAGTTAATTCATTTAAGTTACAAAAGATCATTCTAAGTTTGCCTGCTACGCTAAGTTTAAGTAGAACAGAGAAGCGCTACTACAGGGATGTTGCACCAATAGACTGACCGGTGGGCGGAACAATTTCCAGACTAAGAAAGTTGCCGATGAACCCCTGCTAAAATGACCGGACTCTCCGTGCCGTTATTTTAAGTCACTTGCACAGGAGAAACAAGGATCTACAAATAGAAACGAATCCAACAGCACAGTCTTCCACTAATTCTTTGCTTTTAAGAAGCGCAGTGTAAAGCACAGTTGGCGCTGAACAGAGCGCGGAACCGCAGATCGGATTTAATCTTGTCACTATAATATTAACATAAACAAAACTGCTTTGAAATGATGAACTTTGGGGAGTGTAAAGAGTTTCGCATCTGCCGCTTTTGGGATTTGTCTTAAAAGGATACGCAACATCTTCTGACTTTTTTTTTTATTTTATTTTTATACCACAGGAATAAAGTGGTATAAAAGGAACAGAGTTTCGCTTTTAAAATTGTACAAGGGATGCAAGCATGATTCGCCCGCAGTGAATGAAATTCTTTTTTTGCAGGGCTACTAGAAGAAACTTTTTTCAATTTACGTTTTGGGTAAGTCAAACGAAGTTGATGCATAGCCGGCAAGAAGTTTGTCCCGGGAAGGTGGACTGGAAATTTCACCATGGCCATTTCAGGTAGGGTTCTGAGGGGATTTTATTTGATGTTATTAATACAGTGGATTTTATGGGAAAACTGCACATCCAGACACGTTCGCCAAGAGTTCCAGGTACTGGAGGAGCAGCCTGTCGGTTCGTACGTGGGCACGATAGAAAAAAAGCCCGGCTTCACGTACCGCTTCAGCGAGAACCACAGATTGTTTGCAATCAACGACACGACAGGTGCAATTTACACAACATCTGTCATCGACAGGGAGTCTTTGCAGAGTGATGTTATCAACGTTGTCGTCCTGTCCAGTCACCCTACCTACCCCACCGAAGTCAGGATTGTGATTTTGGATATAAATGACAACGCGCCGGTTTTCCCCGACGCCTCCATCGTTGTGTTTTTTAAAGAAGATGCCAGGAGTGGCAGACAGGTCATACTGGACACCGCCACGGATTCTGATATTGGAAGTAATGGAGTGGATCATACAACCTACAGAATAGCGAGTGGAAACGATCAGGAAAAGTTTCGCTTGGATATTACAGTTAATCCAAGTGGGGAAGGAGCGTTTCTGCACTTGGTTTCAACTGGAGGTTTAGATAGGGAACTGACCCCATTTTATCAGCTATTGATTGAAGTTGAAGACAGGGGTGGTCCTAAGAGATTTGGTTACTTGCAGGTAAACGTCACTATTCAGGATATAAATGATAATCCTCCTATTTTTAATCAGGAACATTACCAAAATAGTGTTTTTGAAGATGCAGCAATTGGCTTCAGTATTTTGCAGGTTTCAGCGGAAGACCTTGACGAGGGGGCAAATGCAGACATCAGATACTTTTTAGAGGAAGGTACACCTTTTGCAATTGACCCTAAAACTGGTGATATCACTATATTGGAAGCTCTGGACTATGAGAGCAGGTGGCAATACTCGTTGACGATTCATGCGTTTGACGGTGGAGTCCCCCAACTTTCAGGTCGCTGTGAGGCGAATATTACACTTTTAGATGTCAATGATAATGACCCTGTGGTCAAGTTCAGGTATTACCCCCCCAGCTCAAAGTTCGCTTCCGTTGATGAAAATGCAGTCATTGGGACGGTGGTTGCGCTATTGACTGTCTCAGATTTGGACTCTGACTCTGCAAATGGGAATATGTCTGTGTCAATCTTAGCAGGAAATGAGCAGGGCCACTTTAATGTTTACTCTTCCCCAATTCCTAAATTGAGCCTTATAAAAGTGGCCAGTGTCTTAGACAGGGAGCGCATTTCCTCCTATAACTTCACTGTGTCTGTTTCTGATCATGGGAAACCCGTAGCCAGGTCCTCCATTGCTAGCTTGGTGATTTACATAAATGACACCAATGACCACCCTCCAGTGTTCCAACAGGCTGTGTACACGGTCAACGTCAGTGAGGATGTTCCTAGAGGGAGCTTCATTGAAGGAGTTTCTGCAACAGATGGCGACTCAGGGCAGAATGCCAACTTGTGCTATTCTCTGGTGTCTGGAAACAGTTTGGGCTGGTTTGCAATCAGTGAGAACAGTGGTCTGGTCTCCACTGCTGCCTTACTGGACAGGGAAACTGCATCACAGGTTGTATTGAATATTAGTGCCAAAGACCAGGGCATGCAGCCTAAGGTGTCATATGCTGCACTGGTGGTGAATATCGCTGACGTCAATGACCAGATCCCCATGTTCACGCAGGGAAGTTACCATGTCTCCCTGCTTGAGAACTCACCTGCTGATAGTGAGCTCCTGGTGTTGTCAGCTACGGACAGAGACCTGGGGAACAATGGGACTATCTATTTCTCTTTTGCCTCCATCACACCATCCAAACTCCAGGACCTTTTCAGTTTGGATGCAATATCTGGCAGACTGAGTACAGCCAGGGTTTTGGACAGAGAAGAGCAGGCCTCTTATGAGCTCTATATCCAAGTCACAGACATGGGTGTTCCATCACTTACTTCCATTGCAAAAGTGAATTTAACACTTAAGGATGTCAATGACAACCGGCCCACATTCTACCCTGTACAATACTTTGTCAACATCAAGGAGAATGAACCTCCGGGCACACATGTCACAACAGTGAAGGCAACAGACTTAGACCTTGGGAGGAATGGAGCAGTGAAGTTCACAATTACAGTAGGTGACATTGTCAGATTTCACATAGACAGCAGAACAGGCAGAATTATCACACAGCAGTCCCTCAGCAGAGAAGATAGCACAACCTACGAGCTAAGGGTGTCAGCAGCTGATGGTGGTGACCTTCATTCTCTCATTGACGCCACCGTCATTGTCACTGTCGTTGATGACCAGGACAGCCTTCCTTATTTCAGCCAAAGTGTATATAGTTTTGTCATCTTTGAAAATATCCCAGTGACCTCTATAATTGGCACTGTGTCCGCATCTTCTCTTTATTCCAACAATAATGTCACATATCAGATCACTGATGGTGACCCAAAGGGGATGTTCCCAATCAACCACATCACCGGTCAAATAACCACAAATGGAGTAATTGATAGAGAACAGCAGCCATTTTACCAATTGCGAGTGATTGCACGGGGTGGAGAGATGACAGGGCAGGCCCTCGTAAACATTACTGTTAAGGACCTGAATGACAACGCCCCCCATTTTCTGCAAACAACCGTGAATGTGAGTGTATTGGAAACTTGGGCTGCAGGACATCCCATATTTCAGGCTAAAGCTGTGGATCCTGATGAAGGATCTAATGGCAGGGTGGTGTACAGTCTTAAAAGGAATCACAAAGGCCTCTTCCAGATCCAGGAGCAAGACGGCCTAATCAAGCTAAGGGGGCCTCTGACTGTAGCAACCAGTTCCTTTCAAGTGGAAGTTCTGGCTTCTGATCAGGGTGTCCCCCAACGTGCCTCTTCTCTGACTGTCATGGTCAGTGTTCATGACATTAATGACAACTCACCCATGTTTGAGCAGCTGTCATATGAGGTCACTATTTTAGAGTCCGAGCCAGTAAACAGCAGGTTTTTTTGTGTGAAGGCCACGGATAAAGACTCTGGTTTGAATGGGGAGGTTGCATATGAAATTGCTGGCGGAAACACTGGTGGCGTGTTTGGCATTTTTCCAGATGGACAGTTGTTCATTAGAGCAGAGTTAGACCGAGAGGTCAAGGACCAGTATCAGCTGCTGGTAGTGGCTACAGATAGAGCCACAATGCCTCTAAGTGGCAGTGTCAATGTTACTATAGTTTTGGAAGATGTCAATGACAATCGACCCTTCTTTAACAGTACAAGTTATGTGTTTTACTTTGAGGAAGAGCAGCAGAGGGGTTCTGTTGTTGGGCAGGTCTTTGCGGACGATAAAGACTATGGATTAAATGGTGAGATTCGGTATTCCTTTGAGACACTACAACCAAGCTTTGAACTGAACACTATCACCGGTGTGTTGACTAGCACAGTGCAGCTGGACCGTGAGTCGCTGATGAGACAGCAAGGTGCTGCAAAATTCAGTTTTTCCATCATGTCCTCAGACCAGGGGTACCCAAGGGTCCTGACTGACCAGGCTAAGGTACAAGTATATATACAAGACATCAACGATAACCCTCCCATATTTACTAAAGATGTCTATCAGGTATCTGTCTCAGAGTTAGCTCAGAACATGACCCAGTTAGTGCGTGTCTCTGCCTCAGATATTGATGAAGGTAGAAATGGACTCATTCACTACCATATCAAGGAAGGCACTGAGGGACTGAAGGTTTCCATTGATAGCAGCTCTGGCCAAGTGACCCTGATGGACAGACTTGATTACGAAACGACATCCTCTTACTCATTCAAAATTATAGCAGTAGATTCAGGAATCGTGCCCCTCTCTTCTTCTTGCTTGCTGAGCATCATTGTCCTGGATGAAAATGACAACTCCCCTGTCTTCCCTAAGTCTACACTGACCATTGACGTTAATGAGAACATGCGAGTTGGCGGGCTTGTGGCCTCTGTAACGGCAACTGACTCTGATTCTGGAGACAATGCGGCATTAAGCTACAGTATCACAACATCCAACAATCGTGGTACATTCAGTATTAGCGCCAACACTGGAAGTATCTTCTTAGCCAAGAAGCTGGATTTTGAAACGCAGACGCTGTATAAATTTAACGTAACTGCAAAGGACAATGGAAGACCTCCAAGGTACTCATCAATACCTGTAATTATAAATGTTATAGACTTTAATGATAATGCCCCAAGTTTTATGTCTGGAGATATTTTTAAGTCCATTTCAGAAAACTTGCCACTTGCAACCTCCATAATGACTGTCACTGCAAATGATATTGATTCTGATATCAATGGCCAACTGGAATATTCCATAGTTCAACAGACTCCAAGAGGAAATCATTTCAAGATAGATCCTGTAACTGGGGTAATTTACACAAACAAAGAGATTGACAGGGAATTTTCAAATCTTTTTGAACTAATAGTCAAAGCAACTGACCAGGCTATCCCAGCGGATCTCCAGCATTTTGCCTTAAAAAACCTAACTGTTTGGGTGACTGATCAGAATGACAATGCCCCTGTGTTTGTTTCTCAGAGTGCACTGGTTGCCGAATCAACCATCTTTGTCGGCTCAGTTCTCACCAAGGTGGTGGCCCTTGACCCTGACGAGGGAATGAATGGAGAAGTTGAGTATGAATTATTGAGTGGTGACCTTGACACTTTTATTGTAGACCGCTACACTGGGGACATTCGGGTGGTGTCCCCTCTGCTGCCCTCACGATTAGTCTACAACCTGACTATGCTGGCTACTGATCGTGGGGCAGACAGGAAGGCCTCCCAGACGGACATGGCTGTCATCCTGCAGGGCGGGGATGGTCCTGTGTTCTCCCAGCCCAGGTACGTCGCTGCTCTGAGGGAAGATCAACCCCCGGGCACAAGTGTCATCTCTGTGGATGCCTCTAGCCCACGTGGTGCTGGAACCCAGGTGGAGTTCTACATTGTGTCAGTGCGGAGTGGTGCTCAGCCTGTGGGACGACTCTTCACCGTCGGCCGTTTCACTGGCATCATTGAGACTGCGGCTGAGATAGACAGGGAACAGGGTTCCCACATCTTCCTGGTGGATGTGTATGCTGTGGAAGCTGACGCCAGCTTGCCCAGGACACAGAGAGCTGAGGTGAGTGATGCTGTTTTTTTAATTAGGCCTCTGATGGAAGCTGATGGACTAAACCTCATGCCTCATGGTAAAAAAAAACAATGAAATGCATGTTTTAAAAATATAGACACTAGACTCAGGGGTGGCACAGTGGCACAGCAGTAACCATTGTTACCTGAACATTCTGGGAATGGGGTTTGACTCTCTGGTGCTACGTGTTTGGAGTTTGCATGTTCTCCCTGTGTCGTCATGGGTTTCCTCTACTGTAGGTACTCTTGATTCCCCCATAGACCAAAATCTTGCTAAGGTGAACTGGAGTTACCAAAGTGTGAATGGTGTGTGTGCCCTATGATGGGTTGGAACCCCATTCTGCATTATTCACTACCTTGCACCCATAGTTTCCAGGATAGACTCTGGTCCCCTGCGACCCTGCATAGGACAAGCGGTGTAGAAAATCGATGGATGTGCACTAGGTATCATGGAATGTTTCAAAATTGTGTTGCGGTCATTTGTCCAGTTGCTTGATTTTATATCTACCTGGCTTCTCGTAGTGGTGAAACATTGTTTTGGCGACAAAGCTATTGTTCCAGTTCCCAAAAACGGCCAGGCTTGCACAATGACAGAGTCGTTTGTGTGAATACTCGAGGAAGGGGAAGTGAGCACAAGGCATCCTGTACTTCCCTGGGGCCCTGCTGTTGGAATCCAGTATCCTCTCTTACTGAGTGTGAACTGCATTAGCCTGCATGAGAGGAATTTGAGAAACAGTTTTATTCATTCTGACCATTAATCATGCTGCACGGTTTTATGGTCTTAAGGCATGATATATGTCGATTAGCGATTAGAAGGAAAAGATGCCTTGCATGCTTTGGTGGCTGCTGCATGGTTTTAGTCATTTGTGGGCTGCTCTTTGGAGCTAAAAGTAGAGATGCAAACTGGAGGTGCTGTTGAATGGTCTGAAGGGATCCATGAGCATAGATTACCGATGAGTTGGAACAGAAGCCTTGAACGTTGGGATGTCCTACAAGATCACGTGGATCATGTCCAGCATTAGAATCTCAGCTTTAATGTCTTGCTACTGTGGGTGTGATGTGATTAGAATAGTGCTTTCTGCCTTTTCAAGGATCCCCAGCTGAACACAATGCACCCTGAAGGTCGTTTTCAGTCGTCCCTGTGAGATGAAGGAAACTTTCTGAAGCAGAATTCAGAAATTCTAGACCTGGTTTGTGTGACTGAATCCTTGCCACTGTTTAAATGAAAAACAAATGTGATGTTATATATAAGCATTGGAAAGTTCCTCTTGAAGCTAACATTTTGTGTTATTATAGGTTTGATGTTACATGTTTATAAATTCTTTTTTTTTTTAAACCATACCCAAATGATATCACTGCTGTTTACTTGAAAATGTGTTTTTAATTATTACATTGAAATTACATGACATTTTTAGAGGTTTTCATAAATGCGTGCATAACCACATATCCCATTCGGCCTGTGCGAAAGCTGGGAAGACAGTTTCGTCGCTTGGTGTTCAAAAATCAGGACGTAGTAAAGTTATGTCAGCAAAAAACAAATTGAACCAAACCGTGTAACAAATACGTTCCCAGTGACAAATAACATTTCTGACATCAGGCTCAGTATAAAGCCTGGTTTCAGTCTTGTCTGAATGGGCCATAAGGTGTGAAAATTAGCTTTTACATCTTCAGCTAAAGATATTTAGAGCATAATTATCAAACCCAGGTTGAAAGGATGAGTGAGGTGCACTTACTTCCTGTGATGTCGAAAACAATTTAGAATTTAACCATCCCAGTCACTGATTGTGTGGTGGCCCACCACTGGTCTCTTGGTGCAGTGCTGAAATAGTTTAAAATATTTTGAATGCTCAAGATTCTGCCTCAGAATCATGGGTTTCGTAGTCTGATTTTTGTGGGTTTATTTTTGCCAGTTTGGAATAGTATTTGTTTGACTTGTTTTATCATTTGCATTGTGGGGAAAGGAAATTAAAAGGTATTAAAACAAAAATGGAAATAGTATAAAACTTATTTGGGTTTTTTCCTACTCTTCCCCTTGGAAAAAACAGAGTCCACAATTATCTTAATTGCTTATTTTGTGATAGGTTTTAAGTAGATTTTCGTTTCCTCTTGATTCACGAGAGAATTGTTTTTGTAGTGGATGTAGGGCCGTGTAAGGTGTAGGGCTGACCTTGCTTTCTGTCAGAAGTTGCAGGAAATGGGAGTAAAATGCATTTTTGTTTTTTTGCAACCTTGGAAGTTGGTAGGCCGAGGCTGGAGTGAATGGGGGGGGGGGGGTGGGGGGGGGCTGAGCATTCCCAGCAGCACTGGCGGACTTTACAAAAGGGAGACCAGATGGTCGAGGAGATAAACGTGCCCTGTTATTGTTTGCTTTACTCTGCAAGGTCCGGCAAGTTCTCCAAGGGTGGGGCTAGCCGGCAGAGGGTCCACCAGGGACTGCCAAACTTGATACAAGTACCTCCTTGTGCCCGACTGCCTGCTCAACACAACGGAAGCGTGCAGGATAAGACAAGATGCTGCAGATGCAAGCAAAAACGCTAAAACAAAACGCAACATGGGTAATGTCCCTGAAGGAGACCCTGTGCCTGCTGAGTTTCAGGGCACGCTGTTTACTTTGACAACGCTGTTTCTGGAGCAGTATAACATGCGCTCATTTTGTCGTTTGGAGAGGCTCGAGAGCTGACAAGGGAAAGAAGGTCAGCCATTTTTAAGCCACATTGACTGCTTCCCATAGCTGAACTTGCGTTGACACCTTGCCTTAACTCCAGTCACTATACAGAAACTAAATGATTGCAAGGAAAGAAACAGTACCATGATTATATAGGGCACTCAAATATAATCCTAAACGGTTAACCCCCAGACCAGTTAAATCTGTACCAGCCTGTGAATCTGTTCATTAATTTGGCAGATGTGAGATGACGATGGATTCTGATTGGACACGGGAAACTCAGCTGTCTAACTCTTCCAAAGCGAGAGTTACTTTGACCTTTTGACTTGCCTCTGTGTCTGTCTTATGAGTCTTTTTAGATGGTTTAACCCCATCGGTTATTCTTTATTTTCCATACATTTGGAACCAGCTCTGGTATCACTGGGCTTGTGTCAGTTCTGGGTATCTCTCTTTAGCAAGAGGTTTACAACGCTCCATTGTGAAAAGGTCAATCCCGTCGGACTCTGTAATCCTGACCAGCAGGCCAGGACTTCAGTACTGCCTTTAGCAGCTCCCACAGCACCAGTTTTTCCCCGATCCTGACAGCTGGCTCCTCTATGTAAAGATCTAACCTGCCTAGGTTGAGTGGTTGAGTGCTTCAATTGACTGGCAAAATCAGTACCCTTCAACATGAACATCGAACAAGTCCCTCAGAAAATGCATGCACATTACCAAGCGCTCAACAGGCTGTAGTGTTAAAATTTCAGTTGTCAGCAGACAGCCTTTCTTAAATATCCCTGCTGCCACAGCAGACTTCCAGGATTTGGTATCCCTGAAGTTGACTAGGTTACTCCAGAGTAGGAGATGTTAATGTGCCTCTACTGTATGCTCTTTTGTTAAGATATTGCTGTCCACTTTTTCTGCATTTTTGCACTTGTATCTTGTGATGTCCATGTAAGTCTCCCAAGATAACTGATAAATAAAATAAAAATAATCAACATCCAATAGCAATGACCAGATCACTAAAATGTGATTAGACTAATTAACCCATTTGATCTTGTTAGCTATTATAATTAAATATTAATGGGATGTCTTCTCCGCTAGTCTGAATACTTTTAATAGATGATACATTGGCTCTTCGCCAATAATTAGCAGTACCAAAGCCATATTACCAGTAGTATTATCAAAAGTACCACTGAATTAGATCCCAGGTTCTGGACCTCAGAGAACTTCTTCAGGATTCAGTGGAAAGACTTTTTTTCCGCTCGCGAAATAAAACTGTTATAGAGATAATTGATATTTCGGTTGTTGAGGGAGAGAGACAGATTGACAATGCAGGTGCCTCTCTGATTCCTTGGCCGCCCCCTTATGTGGCAGTAAGCCACTGATGTTCTTCATATTTATGCACAATACCCAGAACATCTGCAGAGCAAATTTATTGAGACTGTAAACTGCCATATAGTGTCTACAGGCCAGATCAGCACTATATAAATTAAATGTCTATCATCTTTTATTCAATTAATTTTCTTCAATATTGTGCTCTCTACAGTTGCTCACTAGATATGACAAAATGCCAATGACGGTTTGGTGGAAATTATGCATAATTCATTGTTATTAAATAACACCTAGAAGCCTTTTTCTAAGTCAGTCCTAAAGTTTGCTTCCTGCTTTGCGTGTGTGAATGTGAGGACGCCATAGGGTTAAGGAGCACAGCTGCTTATTGGCCTGAACTCTGCACGTTCCTGTAGTCCCATGGAAGGTTTCTTTCCATTGTGGAGATGCATTTTTCTTCCAGCTTGCAGCTTGATTGTCACGCATCATTAGTGAAGCGTTTTTAGCCCCCCGGGACCCACGCCCGGGGAGGTCGTATTGGAGTCTGCGCCGGACCTGCCGGCGAGTTCACTGCACAACACGTCTGCACAGCATTGCAGGGTCACTGGGTACAGACCACAGTGACAGGGGCGATTCTAGGATTTTTTTTTTTTACATTGCAAGCAGAGTTTACCAATGTAGCTGTTCACTTTCTTAACTTACTCTAAGTATTTCTGGTTAAAATTTTGCGCCCTATAAGTAGTGTATAAAAAAAAAACCAAATTTTGCTTACTTTTAAATTGTTTTTTATCTGACATTTTCAGCCTTTTGTTTTCCAGTTATATTTAGCTTTGCTGGAATGCTAGTCACAACAGTATGTCTATATTCCTTGGATGGGGACTCAGGAGCTGGGAATATAGATGTATGATTAGACTGAGTCAGAGCGCATAATGAGCCAAGAGGATAAAAATAGACTTGGAATATTTGTCCGCTTGCAGACCAAAATGCTTCTAATGCCTGCCCCAGCTTTCTAAACGTACAAATTTACTATAGTGAGGGCAGATTTGCAAATATAAGTATGTTCTCAAAGCTTATATACAGCAACATACTTCAGTTGGTTCAGTTTTGCCTGTCAAGCTGTTTCCTTTCTTGTTTTGTGTGTAATTTATTTTTGATCTATAATGTAAATTTCTGGTAATAAATAATTTAACACTGCATTGCCCTTGATGTATGTATATGTTCCTTTATTACAGAAACTACAGTGCTATCCTGCCTTCCCGAGTGTGTGATGTCCATCTACGTGCTGCTCTATCACCTCATTTTTTAAAGTGAAATTTTTAAAGTGGAATTAAAGTTGTACTGATCAGCCGACTCAGAGGAAGGAAGGCAGATTAGGAAACTTAAAGAACAGGGTTGGCATGTCTTTTATTGACTTAAATTTTGCAGTAATTAGTGGTTTAAAATTCTAATCTCCTTTGGAAACTTTGACATGTTCGAGTTGGCCAGCTTGGTGCAGGAGGCCTGTATATTTGAAGCAGTTCTTCGGACTGATCCGACCCACCAGAGGCAGGAAGGGTCACTCCCATGGCAAAGATAACTAGGAGCTGGAAAAGACAGCAGAATGTGGAAGGTGGAAAGCAGGGAGAGAGAATGATGTCAGGGAGGCATGGGAAATCTGTGTGTGAGTGGGGAATGGTGTCAGGCAGTGAGTGTGCAAGAGCAGGGAGACAGGGCAGTGTATGACATCTGTGTGTGAATGGGGAATGGTGTCAGGCAGCGAGTGTGAGAGAGCAGGGAGACAGGGTGAAGTGTGACATCTGTGTGTGAGTGGGAAATGGTGTCAGGCAGCGAGTGTGAGAGAGT
>JAAGVU020000049.1:5547667-5575985 GCA_011763525.2 Mormyrus iriodes
AGACAGTGAGTGTGAGACAGCAGGGAGACAGGGCAGCGTGTGACATCTGTGTGTGAGTGGGGAATGGTGTCAGGCATTAAGTGTGAGACAGCAGGGAGACAGGGCAGCGTGTGACATCTGTGTGTGAATGGGGAATGGTGTCAGGCAGTGAGTGTGAGAGAGCAGGGAGACAGGGCAGCGTATGACATCTGTGTGTGAGTGGGGAATGGTGTCAGACAGCGAGTCTGCGAGAGCAGGGAGACAGGGCAGCGTATGGCATCTGTGTGTGAGTGGGGACTGGTGTCATGCAGCGAGTGTGAGAGAGCAGGGAGACAGGGCAGCGTATGACATCTGTGTGTGAGTGGGGAATGGTGTCAGACAGTGAGTGTGAGACAGTAGGGAGACAGGGAGACGTGTGACATCTGTGTAAGTGGGGAATGGTGTCAGACAGTGAGTGTGAGAGAGCAGGGAGACAGGGCGGTGTGTGAATGGGGAATGGTGTCAGGCAGCGAGTGTGCGAGAGCAGGGAGACAGGGCAGCGTATGACATCTGTGTGTGAGTGGGGAATGGTGTCAGGCAGTGAGTGTGAGAGAGCAGGGAGACAGGGCGGTGTGTGAATGGGGAATGGTGTCAGGCAGCGAGTGTGAGAGAGCAGGAAGACAGGGCGGTGTGTGAATGGGGAATGGTGTCAGGCAGCGAGTGTGAGAGAGCAGGAAGACAGGGTGGTGTGTGACATCTGTGTGTGAGTGGGGAATGGTGTCAGACAGTGAGTGTGAGACAGCAGGGAGACAGGGCGGTGTGTGAGTGGGGAATGGTGTCAGACAGTTAGTGTGAGAGAGCAGTGAGACAGGGCAGCGTATGACATCTGTGTATGAGTGGGGAATGGTGTCAGACAGTGAGTGTGAGACAGTAGGGAGACAGGGTGACGTGTGACATCTGTGTGTGAGTGGGGAATGGTGTCAGACAGTGAGTGTGAGACAGTAGGGAGACAGGGCGACGTGTGAAATCTCTGTGTGAGTAGGGAGACAGGACAGACCAAATACAATCTTACAGAAAAGCAAGCAAATGTAACAACAAGAAACACAATTTTCAGAGCAAGACATGTAGCGAAACTGTTGATCATCACCATATTCATAAGATCAGAAAAATGAGGAAGTGTAAATAGTGTGGATAATCTGTGCTTGATTCACGTCAAATATAAGAAACATATTATTCAGCTTATAGTTTTGATGCTAGGCTGAACACTCCCACATCTGGATACCATCGTTCACAACAAACCGGTTTGTTTTAAGGGGCAGAACATCAACAGATTCTGTTATAAAACAAAATGTTTCCAAAGTAACTCTGTATAATCACCAGCAGTACTCCTAAAACTTTTTTTTATACTGTCGAATGAAAAACATCTGAATGAAATATCATGCAGGGATGTCTGGATCACCTGAGCTCTTTGTGAGACAAGCCTAAGCTTTGCAGATAGAATACTTAAAAAGGTCATTCCAAGACTGTACACTGGAGTACATTTCTAATGGTCTACAGAGAGGGCAGAGAGTTTATAGATAGCTACAAATGTTACGTTTTGATAATTAAAATGTGACCCCGGTACAGGTACTTGGGGAACACCATACCTTCTTTGTTAAATGATGTTTTTTATACTGCATAAAACACTTTTCCCAGGATTTTAGCATTCTCTCCAGCATGAAACGTTTGGATACTACAGCTACACTGTCTTTTCCCAAAATCTTTTTAATATCTCGTGTGAAATGATTTGATGGTTTTGCGGTAATTCCGTTCACGGTATTTTGTGTAATAATATCTCAATTCTAATACATCAATAGGTTTGTACAGGGCTGGTTCATTTGCTGCTACCCTGCGAGAAATCTTGAGGAACCCCAATCAGCTAGACTGGAGCAAAACCGCTGATGCAGCCTGACACAGGATGCTTTCCGAGTTCTATATTGGTGCTTTATCAGAGAACGCCAATGTGTTTTTCACCTTTTCAAATTATGTCTATCTCTTAATGCATAACACAGTAACTGTAAAACAACACCCAGATGTGGCTAGCAAAGTTTTTGTGGGAAACATTTCTTTGCATGAAATTAATTAAATTAGTAAATGCACTAAAATATATCGCATACATTTTTTTAAATAAAAGGTGTGGTGGGTGGATTTGGCTTTCTTCTCCATTGAGACCTCCAATAAAAATTATATATTATATTTTGTAATTTAATATAACATTTAATACCCTGAACTGTAGGTTAGATGGTTGAAGGATTGACCTTCTTAAAGTAATCATAGCTGGGTCATGGCTTGGCTGGATGAGAGGCCTCTTGACCTGACCTTTGAGGTTCCTCCCTCAGTCTAAGGAAATAAAGAATTGTGACTGTACATTGTCCTCAGTGTGTGACAGTGTGTGTATGTGTGTAAGTCCTTTCAAGGACTAGTATGCCATATATAGACAGTCCTCGGGTTTTGAACGTCTGACAACTTATACTTATGAAGGGTCTGTCATAAAGCCTGTTATATTAAAAATTCAGGTTGTAAACACTGGTTCATGATAACGAACGCGCGCGACTTTGTGGCGCTCATGAAAACTTTGCATGGCTTGTTGGCTCAAGGTACAGTACAGTATCGTACCATGTGCAGTTACTTTTATTATTACTATAAAATTATTATGATTATCATGTACTGTATTATTATTTTTCCAAATTGTACCCTGTGGACGGCCTGTACCCCCTGTGTCGCACCCTGTACTCCCTGGGCTTGTCTCCGGGTTCACCGCGACTCCGCACTGGATCAGTGCTACTGGAAAAAGGAGGGAGCTCTGACTGTCAGGCTCAGGGTCAGTGTGACCTAGCTGTACTCTGCTAGCTATACATTACTAGCTATACTCTGCGTATTATACTTTGCTAGCCCTACTTTCCCCATTTGTGCTTCCCGTCTCGTGTTCCTTGAAGACACTGCTGTACTGTGCCCCGGCCTCCAAGCCACCACAGCCGATGGTTTCTTCGTGACTGTTTGGCACTACTGACCCGCTGGGTACAGTCACGCAAACAGAACAGCTGGTTATTGAAAACATGTAGTACAAATTACTGTATAAACTTACCCACCACTGCCAACCGAGAAGTGGCAGACATCCTGAATCCAATGCATTTATGACAGACAGGCCTGCACCCTTGCGCATGGTGGGAAATGTCTCCCGGCAATGTATTCGGTGATCTGCTGTGACTTAAGAAGGGTAGCCATAGACCCTACAAATACCTGTGATTAGGTGAAAAATGAAAGATTGTCAACACACCATAGCAATGTGTCCTCTGCATGTAACACATACGTGACAGTGTGAGATAGCAGAGGGCAGCTAATTCGGCGCCCAGGGAGCAGTGCCTTGCTCTGGGTACATCAGTGGCACCTTGTTGGTCAGGGATTCAAACCAGCCACCTTTTAATTACAAGTGCACGTCCCTAGCTATTAGGTGACTACTGGTATGGCCCAGCTAAACACACTCAGAAGTTTCCCATCAACGACCTGCCACCATTCTCTAAAGCAGTGGTTAGCGTTTCCTCCCTTTGTCCAGGAGGGGTTAGCCTCCCAAACTGGCTCTGGGTGATCTGTATCAGTCATTTCTCCAGGATCATGTTTTCCTGTCCCTATTGTTGTTCGAAAGCCATGGCGGTAAATTTTACTGTTCAAAACAGTGTTTGGAAAAAGAAAAAAAAAAACTTGACATTTTGTTCCTATCAAGTCCCTTACTTTCAGACACGCAGATTAATTAATCCTGCTTCCAAATGGCTACTGTGCAGTTTCAGGGAATCGATCTATTTTGTCACATGTTTCCGTTTCGCATGAGTTCCTTCGGTAAAATAAAACCAGCCTAACAAGCAGACTACTAGCAATATGTTTTGTTTTTTCTTGCTGGTATTGTGTCCACTTGATTTCTAATTAAAAAATACTTCAGGTTTACAATGATAAGGAATATATTTGCCAGATTCACATTAAACTACAGATGAGAAAGCAGAGTCTGAGCTTCTTTTTCTGTGTATAACATTAACTCCTTAGGCATCATGTCAGAAAGTCATCTATAAACATTTGCGATGTGCATATCTTCAAAGGTCATCAGATTTTTTTTTCCCCCTGCCTGTTACATTTGCTTTGCTTGTCATCTGGACTACATTATCATTCTGCGGTTTGATCTGCTAACTGAGAAATGACCTGCCTGATGCCTGCGTTGGGGTTAGCTTCCAAGTTAAATATGTGGCGGTTCTTAGCATGAGGCTAAACCCGGGCTGCACGACGCACACTGTTATCTTTGTGCGAAAAACATCACAGGGATCAGGCCCGTGGAATGTTTGTTACAGATCAGCTGGGATCAACTGCTCTGTGTTACTCGTTTATACATACAGCTGCATTTCCAGGAATAAGAGTAAAAAATGTATAATTTTAGAAGCGTTTCTTATTCCCTTTAAACAATCCATTTATTTTCTGCAACCGTTTATCCAGTGTAGGGTTGTGGCAAACCTGGAGCCTATCTTAGGATTCTCAGCAGGCTGGGCCAACTCATGAGAGGGTACACAATAAGGGAAATTTAAAGGCATCTATCCGCCTAGACGGCATGTTTCTGGACTGTAGAAGGAAACGGAGATGAAGCAGGGAAAAAATACCCAACACACACCAAGCTGGGGTGGGACTTCAACCCTGGAGGTGTAAAACCACATAATTGCCCCTATTTTAAATAATAATCTTTAAATCTAAAATAATCTTTACAAAATCTGTCTTTTTTATTGTATTTATTTTGCAGACCCAATTGGAACATCCTCATTACTTTCATGTGCAGTTTTTAGGCGCGCTATGAAAAATATAAGGCTGTGTCTTACTTAAAGGCTAGAGTTTTTTCCACATAGCTTCTTTTATTCTATGAGGATTTATGGTAATATAATATGTCTCATCTATTAATACGATCATTTAAGTATGTACAGGAGGGTTGATATATTATCATTCGGAGGTTTTGGCTGTTTGCTGTGACCTGTGATAGATAGCATAGCCGAACATCCGTTTAATGGTGACATGAGTTCCACTCAGTAAATAATATCCACACTCAGTTACAGAAAAAGGGGGATGTCACCAATACGTTGTGATTAAAAAAAAAACAAAAGATGTATTATAAGCTGATAAGACAGAGGAAGTTCCTGTGCGGATTTAAAGTGGCTGATATACTGATGTGCTGTCTAACCCTTGCATTTTTCAACGTATTAGATTTATTAATGAACATAATATAAGAGGCCATCTTTTTAGACCTGCCATCAACAAGCCTTTATTTTAAGTAATGCGCTTAGTAGGTTGTTAAGCTTTCGGAGAATTTTTCAGAAGGCTAGCCCAAGCGCTAACGCATTGTCCTTCACTGATTAGTGACACTTTAATAAAGTCGTTTGAGGGTCGGTAGGCTGAATTTCCCACCTTTTTAGCCGTTTCTATGGTCACGGGGAAAACGACCTTTATTCTGGTCTGTATGCTATTATTTAGATGCAAATCTTTAGCCTGACTCGGGGATCCCTCCGATAGCTGTGGAAGAGGGCTTTCTGTAAAAACGTGGTGCTCTGTTTCCTTCTGTTTTCTCGATTTGACAGCGATTCACTAAATCGGCCCTTAAGACACTGACAAAATGTTGGCAAAAGCCTTTTTCTCCCCCCGCAGCTCTTTACGGACGAGCCAATGCAGACAAAGACCTTTCCTCATTCCGCTCGACTGGATCAGCTGAAGCTAATGTTTCGGCCGAACGCTTTTTTAAAAAACATTCTCAGCATTTTCTTGCCCTTCTGACTGCGACACTGAGATGGAAACAAAAATGTGTCAGATCGGCTGCATTGAAATTGCTCCTTGAGTGGCTACATGCTGGTTCCGGTCCCCAAATTCCCGCAGCAAGGTGTGACAGTCGGCACCAGGCCAACACGGGCTACGCTGCATGATGCGGACACCAGCGATGTCAAACCACACCTTCACAACTAAATAAAAGGAGACAAAGTGGCGAATCGAATTGAGGTTTCCTGCACTGCTGCCCAATTGTTCCCCCTATTCTCCTCTTGCCCCCCATTTCCCCCCCATTTCTTCATGGTCTGCTGCTGGTCAACCTGCATCCAGGAATCCAGTCCTGTGGAAGTTTCTGCAGCTGTTATCTGTCATGGTGCTTTGCGGCTAAGTGCTGGCCTTCTTGGAGACGGACCTTTAGGGATGGTAGTCTGGATCCTGATGTACTTATCAGGCCGTTCTCTCAGGAATGTTGTTCTTAGATAAGGAGCTGAGTACACGCTGGGCCTGGAGGCTGTGAAGTGAAGCCTAAAGCATGCGTTTGGCTGCTCTGTTGCTTGGCCCCAAGTTCAGAGGGATTTCCCATAAGCCCCCTGTCCGCCATCTTCTTGGCATCACTGGGTTGCCTTCCCAACCCCACTGTACTGCTTGACTCAATGATACTCAAGTGGATTGATTGTAGTCTGAAAAGAGTCTTACCTGATTTTAACAGTACTGCTGTACCCATTTTTCTGATCATTCTGAGACAGTACTGGGCTGAATGCTTGGAGTTGAGAGCACCTGTTCTGATCACGCTGGTTAACCCTACAATAATCATGCAGTTTTACTCTCATTGTAAAATTGCTTCTTAATTCCATTGCGATTATACTATTTGATCTCACTCTGTTGTTCTGTCTGACTAAATTTCGATTATACAATGTATAATCACTGTATAACCACTGTAATTGAGCTATTTGATGCCATTGTTGTTTATGTTGTTTTGTCCTTTTATGATCATTATCATGAGTATAATTATTATTGCAAATTTGACACTATTGTATGTCTGCTATTTAACCACATCACAGGTTTTCTCTTTGGACGCAAAGTGACCGTACCATTTGACCACAACGTCACCATGCTGTTTAACCGCATTGCAATCTAAAGGCCTTTTGGTCACGCTATTCAGTCCCATTTATGACTGTGCTCTTTAACTGCACTGTGGTTTTGCCATTTGAAAACTTAGTGACTGTGCTATTTGATCCCATTTGGTCTCAGGCAAAAAAAAAAAAGGACAATAAGATTGTCTCTAGCAAACCCCGCTGACCTTTTACCTCAGTGTGTGTTAGGAGACTGTAATACAGACAAAGCTAGCGTTCTAAAGCTGTGAGCTACAATGCACAACATGGCAGCTGAAATACAAGAAGTGTGTGCAAGACAGTGAAAAAGAGAATGATACAGAGAGAAAGTCTGCTAGAGGCAGAGCGAGAGAGAAAATGTCCTTATATTTTCTTATATGCAGAGCATGTTAGGCCATTTTTCTCTGAATATGTATATATTTTTTAACATACTTTGTGTGGTTCTTAAATCAAGCAACTTCAGCTTGTTACTGAATCTTAGAACAAGTTTTTAAGGGGAAAGAGAATAGTGTGAATTGATCATTTGTCTAATGTAGCTTATTTTACCGGTAAATTGGTCAATTTAAGAATATACCACGAATTCAAAGACAGAGAGAGAGGTTAGAAGCACACACTGATACAGCATATTGCCACACCCGCCACACGACGAACCACCTCAGGGATGAGAACCTGAGTGCAGCCATGCGATGGGTGACACCTCAGCACCACACTACTCCGAATGCACCAGTGCGAGTTTTTTTTCCTGGCGGCTGGAATGCCAATCCCCAAATCTCCCTGTAAGTTGGAGGACCTGCTTGCAGGGCTGGATGTAGGTTAACGTCATACCCAAGACGAAGCAATTACAGGCCTTGCTCAAGGGTCCAACGGAGTAAAATCACTCCTGGTATTCCCATGATTCAAACCAGCAACTTTCCCATTGCCAGCATAGATCCCTAGCCTCAGAGCCACCACTCTGCAGAAACTAATAAATAATTTAAAAAACAAGATAATTAATGTCATAATTCCAGATTTAAGATTTAAAACCTTGACAAGCACAGAGCCATCAACCATCTATGCATCATCAATAACGATAGTACCAGACATTAGCTACTCACAAAATTAGTTCCCAATCCAACTCTCCTGGTCCAGAGGTCTGACGATGTAAATTCCTTCACATACGCTAGTCTGTTTAAGGACGGCAAGCTTGTAGAATCTTCCATACTGCCCCTCTGATGGTATTCATAAATTCCAAAAACATCCGACAAACGCAATGGTTTGTGACAGTAATGGTTATTTGGTAAATAAATGTTGTCAGTTTGCCTTTGATTACTGAGACGCTCTTCCTGTGGCCAGCTGTGGTTGCGAATACCTATTTAGTTAAATTTGTAGTGTACCTTGTGCAATTCATTTTTTTCTGCGGTGCGTATCATGGTGGGTGAAGTTTGGGTTTAGGGTTTGTAGGGGGATGGTCCTGTTTTTGACCACTGTCGCCAGTTTTCCCACATTTTGCTTTGCCTTTCAAGCATTCTTTTGGAGTCCAAATGACGGAATGGGTTTCAGTTAACGATTCGTGCTGACCACAGCCACAGGGTGGATTGGGACCAATCAGATTTCCTCATGCAGTCACATGGCGCTCTGTGCCAGGCTAGAAGGATCTTTGCCATTGATTTTTTTTTTAGGTTGATTTTTTTTCTCCGTTTCATTACTTGTCTCTAAACAAATATTGCAAGTTTTCTATTTCTACTTCTATTATTTTTTTTTTGTGAGTTGTGAGCTCTTAATTTTAAGTACTGGCCATGAAATAGACACATCAACTATAATGTTGCCTGTTTTTTCCAGTCAGAGAGCAAGCCTTCACTGATATATAACTAAAAGTTTTTATTTGGAAAAACCCGGAACTCCACGCATGTAGTTTTCTCATTAAGCTCTTGAACTTGACATCCACATAGTCTCAAAATCATTTTCTTAATTCGAAACAAATGCTAATTTTTCGATGTGGAGTGATGAAAGACTTGACACAGACTTTCCTGCAGTCGCAGTGAGGTCAGGATGTGTTCGTGTTTCCCCATTGGGTGCTTACCCATTTTTTGTGACCTCAGAGGCAGGTAGAAGGGGCTTCAAGGACACACGCCCATCTTGACTCATCCAGCCTGCCCAGAGGAAGGGTCAGATTCATGCCTGGTGCGTGGCCTGGCCGTCCGTGGCAGCAACTCTCTAAGGTCTGATGGTTAACTGCCAGCCATTTTCCTCGTTAAACTTGGAAAAGGAAAGAGAAAAAACTGGCTTTGGAAGCCGTGTGTTTTTCCCATTAGCAGCTTTCGCGGTTGAGGCCGCCATTCTAGTCGCTCTGCTCCTGACGTCATTTAAGAAGGCTGCAAACACTATAGTAAATGGTGGAAACTAGTGATGTCTTCCAGAAGCATACAATGAAAAATAAAACGATAACCCTGGTGTACAGGTGGATCGTTAACTCAGAATTTCCCTCGCCGCGTGTGGTGGTAATTTGCGATGACTCCACATCCAGGCTTAACGCTGCTTTGCATCCTTTGGCTCTCAGACTCTGGATCACTACATGCCAAATGGATGGATGAGTGTTAGTCTTTACAGTTTTTGCATCCTGGGGTATGAGTGTGTATACAGTACAAAGAAGTTATAATTCATTTTTACCTCTTGAGCCACTGGTTAATTTAATTATTGACCTTGATTGCTCATCTATAATTGTTTCCAGTGTATCACTGCTCACCAGCAGGATGTTGGGTTCTGGATGTCAGACCCCTGCTGTAGTGTTTTAACTGCACCTCATCCAGTTCAGGCTGCCTTCTGGCGGTTAACAAACACAGTTTACAAACTTAAGCAAACCTTCCACAGGAAGGCAGCAGTATGGATGTAAATGTTCGACAACAATGGGACTTCATCCAAGATAACGTTTGAACATGATCAACATGATTGCCGATCTTTAGATACGGCTGCATTTCACGGTGTTTACATGAATTCCTGAGTAGGTGTAGATTGTAAATGTGATTCCTGAGTAGATCTGCATCCAGCAGCATGGAGGAGAAAGGGGCTCATAGCTGGAGAAGGTGGTCATTGAGTTAATGATGTCAGTCTGCTGTTATGTTCTATAGTTTCTTCTTGTTGAACTCCTTTATTCCTCCTGTTTATATGTTCGTGGTAATGCCAGTAATACTCTATTGGGAAAAGCACAAATAAAGTAAGGCTTGGAAAATTTGAAGAGTAGCTGCCAGCATTGAAAAGAGCCATAAAGGTGTTTGAAAATACCTTCAAAGCTCCTGCCCTCATTGCTGTAAAAGTGGCCAGACTGTATCTGGCAGCCTGGTTTCAGAGTGGTTTTGGTGGAGAACTGAGGTTCTCTCCTGGTAGTCTACAAGTTGTCCTCCAGTAGTCTTCTAGAGGTCTTCTCTGTATGTTACGTGTCCTGGTGATCTAGGAAGTACTGTTACTCCCCCTGTTGCTGGACATCTCTCACAGGTGTACGCCTTTGCATTTTAAATGAGTGCAATGTTAATAGAAGAGCTGCATTCTAAAAGGAATGGTTTTGGTTTTCGTTGGGATCGTTTGACGACCTGGTCATTTGAGTGACTCGCTTTTCTTTCAATTCTATCCATACCAGAACTCAAGGCACAGTCATTCTAAAACAGCTGAATACCGACAGTGTCCATAAGCTAGGAAATCAAAGACAAACGGCCAGAAATACTCATAACCAAGACTGGTCTGCCCTATAGGTGACATAGGCGATCGCCTAGGGCACCATTTGATTAGGGGGTACAAAAGAGCAAGAGAAATATATCAGAAGAAATACCTCTGGTTGCATTCCGTAACATAACAGTTATTTACACTACTTTTAATATCTCTCTACTTTTCTTGTGAAACAGATGCTTTTTGCTCTGGAGGGTGGATTCAGCAGAATCTCGCCTAGAATGCTAGAACCCAGGGCCAGCCCTGCTCATAACCCTACCTACTTCTTTCTTATGTGGCGTATACGTTATACTCATTTTTGTGCCTTAATAACTGCGTATAGACATTAATCAAGATAGAAAGATTTTGCTATGATTATTGCTGTTTTATATGTGGCGCAAAATGTGCAGAGTTATTTAATTTTGGGTTGTGTAAGAGGACACTTCTTAGGTAATCGTCACCTGGTGAGTTCACAGGAAGGACTCGGACCTCGTGCTGATTTTTAATGTACTTTGCAGGATTGTGAAAGAGGGACCTGGGGCAGAGCGGCATCTCGTTTTCTTCCTGCCGATTATTGTGCGCGATGGTAATGTAGTGCAGAGGTAAAGGGGTCCAACAGTGAGTCATCTCAAGGCATATCAGCAAGTCCTCATTCCACACAGGAATCCTATAATCTTTAGGACTGGTCCAGGGCCAGATCCTAATGGGAATGTCTTTGGAGTTTAGTATTTATCATCCATTATACTTGAGGGTATTTACACGCCTCACGGCTGGAATATCTCCTTAAAAAAAAACAAAAAGAAAGTCATGTGTTTCTTGTTCTCTGAATCATCTCATGATTCTGCAGGGCCGCTGTGGGACTGCATGGGCTCTCCTTATGTTAATGAGGATAAAGCACTGACAAGCCTCTCATCTCCCAGCAAGGTAGTGCAACACGACATTACCCTATGGCATTTCCTTCAGGGGGTTTTGTTGTTGTGGTGTATGTCTTCAGAATGGCTTACAAGCAGGTATTCCATTCTGAGTGAATATCACAGCTGGAAGGCAAGCTTTTGCTAATGAGCCTTTTGGAGTATGTCACTATTCCTTTGTTCGGCTCATTCTTTGTGTACCAGGGTAAAGTAAATGGGGCTTTATTTGTTCGCTACAATAGTTTTCCGAACCTTTTGTATCTTTAGAGCTGCGGGCTTTCTGCACTTCTGGAGGCAATTGACCCTACTTTACCCAGGGGTTGTTTACCAAGACAGGAAAGGATCTGCCCCACCTTTATGGTGGCACGAGTGGTTGAGGGAGCTACTGGGGTAGGACCACTTTGACGGTTTACAAGGGGTCCCACACCATGGTTAGTGCCCCCACCAGGGTCAGCACGCCCTTTGCATTGCTATAGTGCTGCTTGTAGCACTTTTCATGCATCATGTGACTTATACTAAAACCCAGCAGGGGAGGAGGTGTAACAATGCCATTGGCCCGAGAAAGAACCTGAAATTCCCCAGACGGCTCCTGCTATTTACAACCAACAACAACAGGAAGGCTGCCTGAGATAGCAGTTTTTTCCTTTTCTTTCTGCGACCTTGTTCTCAGAGACGAACAGGTCACCCTGCGTCCCCTTATCACAAGTCACTGTGTTTAGAATGGAATGGGGAGGTAAGAGAGCCCACTAGGGACAAACTGTGCCATGGAGTTACGATGCCAGGTATCTTGGATCATCAGGAGATTTTCCAGGTTGGAGCTGGCAGAAATATGAGGTCCTGCAGTCTCCATATTCGCCTGCCAAGTTTTAATTGGTATCAGTTTTACTTAGAGGACCCCATTTGTTTTAATGACAGAAATAATGTTCATCATTCTGTATAACATAAACATATGTTTATAAACCTCACTGATGTTTTCCTGTGAGCAGGATAGTGGACACTAATGCAGTCCTCACTATTCAGTCCATTTGCCAAATGTTTTCAGGTATTGTTCGCATCATTTTTTATTTAACTGGCTAGAATTTACGTTTTAAAGTACTGCAGAATCTTTAGTTTGGTTTTTAAATGAACGGACTGAAAAGTTGTGATTATCTGGAAAATTGATTATAATGCCTTTATTTTAGCATTAAATTTCACTTTAGAGTTAACATTTTTTAGTGACTATAATTTAGAATAAATAAATATAACAAGGTTTTCTGTTTCTTTGTTTATTCCAGTAAGGCTAATTTGCAGACAGTTGTACGAGATTCTTTCTTTTCTGGAAGCAATTAAAATATTTGTTCTCTACAAAATAAAAAGACTTGCCACTCGATTGTAAACCAAAAAAGTGCATTTTCAGGAAATTACTGCTGGTTTGTAACTAGTATAAAAGGTAGTGGTCTAAAACCTTGAAAATTTACAAGGACTGTAATTGAATAGGTGTGTACAACATGTTTCTGTTGCTAACAATAAAATAATTTTAAGATGTTCAATTCCTTGATGCCTCTTTACATTCTGTGTGTATTGTTTTGTTGCACTTCTGGTGTTTGAATAGCCTTAACAAGTACTTTCTTTGTTAGATGTTGTTGTGTAGCTCCAGTACTGCTTACACTTGTACCTCAGCATTCATTGGAAGCTCAGCCTAGCTGCACTTATGCCTAGTGGACTCCTTGACAGCATGTATGTTTGTAATGTGTTAATCAAAGAAGTGTGAGGTCAGTGCTGATTAATCGCTCCACAATTTCCTCGATTTTCTGTCCTTAGTTTTTAAGTGAACCCCAAAGGAAGTTGAGGATCTGCTTCCAGTAGAACACTTAGTTTCATCAAAAGAGCCTTTAGAAGTTCTGTGGGGTCAGGGGAAGTTTATCTTCGTGCATCATGAAAAGGAGAGCAGGCATATAGAAGATGGACCTCTTTATGGTTTTCAATGCGGATTCGCGAATTGCCTGACAAAATGGTTTCCAGGTTGTTGTTGAGTTTTTTTTTTGCGCCTACATTTTTGGAGCTAGAAGTGGGCTCATCTCCAAAAATGCCGTGAAGCGATCCCGCGCAGCGAGAATTCGTGTGAACGGCACATTTTCCATATTCGCGCGCGTGAAACTTGCCAGCAGGGCGAGGGCGCGTGACCACAGGTGTAATTTCCACCGCAGTGCGGGCCATGACTTGCGGGTTGTGTCGCTTCATTTTAAGCCTCAGTGTAACGGGCTGCAGAGCGGATTGGTCAGCTCAGGCCAATCCGTGAGGCTGTAGGGCATCTACAGTCCCAGATGTTGCCAGGGATGGAGGCTCTCTCGCCGTGGTCAGACATAATCAACATCGTTCTGCGGTGAGCGCGTTTTAAATCTGGCCGGCGCCTCATGCAGGCCTGTCTACTGCATGCTGGTCCGTGGTTGCCGTCCTGTAGAGATCTTATATTCCTCCGGTTTGGCCTGGCCTTTGGCTGAACGGGAGTGCTTCACACCAACTGCCTCAGATGTTATCTGGCATGTCTGAGATGCGTGTGGCTGTATATTCAGTATATCGACATAAACAGTGATACTTCAACGTGTAATCATGTAGCAGGCTCTCACGATACATTTGAACGGTCCAAATGACCGACTTGTGTAAAATAGTACATGCTAATTACAGTGTGACCTCAGTGGTTCCAAAAATTTCAAAATTCCCTGTGCTTAGAAAAAAATTTGCTCTGTTGATTAAAAACACAAAACCATTGTTTCGAATGACATTCCTTGTCTTGAAGTAGGGCAAGTTGTTGTAAACCTACACAAATCTGGGTATTTCCAAAAGTTATTTCTGTAAAAGTGGGCAGAGGTAGTAATTATGCTTACAACTTAAAAAAATATATATTACAATGCCCCAACCCCCAGTTCTCACCTCATAACTGAAATGGTTACTGCTCATTAAAATTCAAGAGTCCTGTGCCTTTGCAGGTACATGAAAAAGCAGTCTGGATATTCTGTTCTGAGTTTTGCTCCTAATATTAAAGAGGAATTTCTCAGGTTTCACAAAATGTCATGTCTGATTTGCCTGTTATGGGTGTGGGTGCCCTGTGATGGACTGGCATCCTGTCCAGGGTGTTACCCTGCCCTGCGGTCTCTGTAACCCGGTCATGGATAAATGTTTGGGAGATGGATAGATAAAGCAGTGAAAGACACAAGGAAGGGTGAGGGTGTCAGTTTGCCATTCTTGTTTGTTGACAATTCAATGATTAAAGCTAAAAAAATACAAAGGAATCTGTTCATTCTGACAATATTTCCTGTTATGTCTTGACTCTGAACTTATTGTCGAGGTTCTGTTGCTTTTCCTGAAGAGGAGAGGTAGATGTTTCAGTGTAACAATTAGTATTACTTCATACATGCCTGCATAATGGATGAGTAATACACAGAGCCAGAGACAGCCTCAGTGGGAAACCCTTTGCTATGGCCCAGGCGATGCTATATTGTGATGTTCGGAATGCACAGCTTGTTATTTTAAAGGCTAGGAACAATCCATTCCAGGATTCCGATAGTGGTGACGCCAGCTTATAAACGGAAGAGGAAATAATGCCAGCCAGCAATGGCGATTCAGTGAGGAGGACAGATGTTAGAGCTCGTGGCCTTCCACTCCGTACCTAGTGTTAGAAGAAAAAAAAAAAACAAGTTTTTCCACTAGCCTGCTAAATGTGGCTTTTATGATATTTTTGCCACTGAAAATGAGGGTCTGGAAAGAAGTTGGCCTTTGTTTGCTGACAACTGGGACTTTTTAGGACAATAGGGGAGCGTAGCCGCTGTTCCACCTGGGCTGTCCTCTTTTACCGTTTGGTATGGAAACGACCACAACGTCCTACTGTGCGACGTAAAGAGAGATATCATACGATGGGGGACGTCCAGTCTCTTGGCGATTTTTATTATGTAGGAGCAGCAGTGTGCTGCTGAAGGTGCCAAGTCTTAAGTGTTACTTTGAGGACTGTGACAAGTCCATTTCCCAGCGGCTGATATACTCATGTTACTCACATCAGTCACTTTGGCCAAACCTTTCCCATATCGTGAATAACAGAGTACGGTCAGTTTATATGTGCAGTTTTCACTCTGACTGAGATCTGATGGATGGCAGGTGGGTGGATGGATGGAGTATTTCCAGATCACATATAAAAACTGGTACTGTATAATTGTATCTGCATCTGGAGTGTACTTCTCAACTTGGTCACTATTATCAATATTTCTGGAGCAAATGTGGACTCTACATAACGAATAAAGATTTAAATACTCCTGGTAACTGGAAATACCAGTTTCAGTTGCTAAAATGGGAGATTTTGTGAAAAGGTCTTGTGCAGCTCTTTATACTTTTAGGAGTCACGTAAAGGGCAGTGTCAGACAGGACATCAACCAGCAGCCCGACTATAACCATCTCTCACTCTTTCGACGGGAGGGAAGACCTTCACTGGAATAGCTTCAGGTTATTCCTGCCAAACAAACGGGCCTCATCAAGGCTGTGTCCACTCCCTCACTGCTCTGCCAACTGATTCGGTTTACAAGGGGATCGCATGTGAGCCTTTTAACCCTAACACAGCCCTGCTCAGTCTCCTGTTGCTCTGGAGATATCAGATTCAGTTACGTCCGCTGACTCTTTTACTGGCCTCTTTAGCCAGTTTTGGGGTCAGGTTGCCAAGCTGTTTCATCACTTTGGATCAGCTTGTGACAAGGGGAGAGCGGGCATACCTTGATTTTCTTTTTTTTTACCTTGTTTTTCTGGGTGCTAGCCCACTAATTGCCGCTGGACCCAAGCAGCAACTTCATCCACATTCTATGTGTTTATATATCTTCCTGAGACCTCCAATTCATTTTTTTACTCTTTAGAGTGCACCTTTTTTACTCGTATCCCTCATACCTTACATGCCACCCTAATAAGTTCCGCTGATCCTGAAGGAGGACAGCTAGGGCTAAGGTGGCATCGCATGTGTGGGGCGTGCTTTTTACCATCCTGACACATAATTTATGAAAAAATGAAAGCGATAAAAAGCTTTTTTCCCTAGATCTCAAAATGAGTAACATTTTACTTGAGTAGGCACAAGTAACTTAGTAACTCAGTAACTACTCAAGAACAAATCATGAATGAATATAGTAACTGCTTGACATATATAAACCGTTATGATTGATGATTGATTAACGAAGAAGAATCATGATATCAGTACGGAACTAACACTTAATACAGTAAGTGTGTACCACTACATTGTTTGTGTCCCCTCAAGTAAAGTATTACCATAAAATCTTATTATATTCTTATATATATATATATATATATATAGATAGATAGATATTATATAGATATTATATAGATATTCTTTGGTTGCCATCTCTCAAAGGGTTAGGGAATAGTTTTCAGGTTTTTCTATTGTCATTATGGATGTCTTTTCTGTTTTTGATTTCCACCCCAAATCTTTGTGCAGGAATATGTTACAATATTGCATGTAACTAAACTTGCATTAACTCAATCTGATTTTATCTAGACTAAATATGCAGTTTTGCAAGTGTGCAGAGCAGGCAGGTCTTTGGAGGGTAACATCAAGAATGTTTGGTCAATGTAGTCACCCAAAGCTTATCTGATCATCTCTCTGACGAAAAAGGATAGAGTTTCATTTAGAAAAACTTCAGGTAAAAAACTAACAGTGTTTGTTTGGTTTGATAAAAACGTTTCAATTAATACGATTCATCTTGAGGAGGTCCACAGTTTTTTCAGTCTGAGATTGGCTCTGTTTGTTGTGATCTGCAGTATCGCCAGCCTTTTGCTGGTCTGTTATGAACTAATGTTGGTTTAGAAGATTCCTCATGGGAGGGAGGACATGCTGACAGAGGTGAGGGATGCCACCACTGTGTTAAAATGTGTTTATGATCCACTGGATCTGAGGATTTTGAAGATGTCTCCCCCCAGTCCAAACAGCTTGACCTTGGCTCTGTTTCAAGCTGGGGGTCTCGAGTAGCGAGGCACTAAACGACAGAACCAGCCATCCCATAGGGTGGCCTCTGGACCATTAGAGGTGTCAGAGCAGAAGGAGAAAGTAACAAATGGCTCTGTTCTTTGAAACAAGGAGGGCCCAAGCGTTAAAAAGAAGAGTAAATGATGATATTTGACCCCCACAAATCATCTCCTTCAAAAGCAGCATAGATTTTCAGATTTTCATTGTCTTCTGACTAACTAGAAGTTAAAAAAGAAGAAAACATTTCAGTCTCTAGAAAATATTCTGCATTGTTTCTGTCACTTAGGGCTCATTAATGGGTTTATGTGCAGAAAATTGTTTGCCAAGGTTTCTGCATAAAAATTCAGATGGATGTTTTTTTTTAGAATGAAACGGTAGTTAACTTCCATAGGGCTTCTATAAAGTTCCTTTATGTATCCTGGAATGCTTATGGGGGGAAACTTAACAATTTCTTAAGTGCAGGTGTGTACCTAATCATCATGACAACATAGTCAAAAGAATATTACCCCCAGTCATTTTTTAAAAGACTTTAACTTTCATAATTTAGATTGGATGAAAAATATTCCAGAGATGCAGAAACAGTTCCACAAAGAAACAAGTATTTTATTGGCCAGTGATTTTCTTGTGCATGTACTCACCAGACAAGGAGTTAAATCCAGCGGCATCCAATTCTGATTGGCTTGATAGTAGAATTATTTTAAGATCTACCAGATGCACACAGAACGATTTTTTTTCATACTGCGAAATTTAATAAACGAAAATCCAAACAAACAAACTGCAACTGAAGAAAAATCTGTGTACACCCAGTTTTCAGTAACTGAGAGGTTTTCGCCATTTAATAATAATAACAATAATAATAATAAAAACTTTATTCTGATATACATTAAATCAAGGTTTTCTCTTTGGCTATTCCTGCCAGAAGTTTCTTGTCAAGCCTCAAATTAACGATGTAGGTGCACGTGTAAAATGAGTAATAGCCATATTTCTGAAAAAAATAAAATCCGACAGAGCCATTTGGATTTAACAGCGGCCACAAGAATGTGTTGATTGAAGCTGAATTTGACCCGTGTCTACCCCAGATCACTCCCGCTACACTAACAAGTTCCACACTCTCAGATTCGCGGAATTAAAATTTGAGTCGTTTCTGAACAGATACTCTAATGTGGGATCATTTCCAGAGCTTTCAGTTTTGCACGTTACCAATTCTTTTCAATATCATTTTGCAGCTATGTAGTTTAAGCTTATTGTGTGGCTCTGTGGGTTTGGACTGTGTCCTTGGATTCTGTGCCCGATGATCGGAAGGTTGCTAGTTCAAATCCCATAGCTGCTAGAGTGATGTCACCATTGGATCCTTGAGCAAGGCCCTTAACCCCATTTAATCCTGACACCGTCTGACCCTGTTCTCTGCTCCTTTCTGGTACGTCACTTTGGATAACAGTGTCTTCTCAATAATTGTTTAAAGAAAGGCAAGCGTTTGGGTTTCTAATGGGCAAATAATTTGTCCTGTAAGAGGCAGACTACCCTGATTTTCAGACTCTGTCTAACTCTGTCCATACTGATAATGCATGGTAAATGCATAATTAACCTAATAGTCCATAATAGTCTGAACTGTTTTTTTTTTTTTGTGAAAAGTACCCTATTCAGATTAAATAAAGGCACTGCTATTTTTTTGCCAGCCTTTTGGACCCATTAGACTGTGCAGTGAACCAAATGTGTGTGATATTATTAGGAACACACAAATAGACTTTGCAGGCATACTTTACTGGATATGTGAGCAATCATGGTCCCAGTTTTCCTAGGTGCCTCATTCACCTTCGTGCTCCTCAGATGCACCAGTATGACAGGATAAAGTACCTCTGTTGAGGTAGATTAGAGGCAGCATCCCCCAGTCGATGATTTGTCTCTGTAAGCCAACCCCTGTCCTGATTGTAGGGTTCATCCAAAACATCAGGGAATGAGGAAACAGGGAAGGGATCCCAAGCTGTTGATGTCCAAGGACATATTGTCCGAGGTCATGCTCATGCATTTAGAACCCACACATGACTGGCCTGAATAGATGCATCACAAGCCTGGGGCGTTTGAGGCTGAAGCCCCGAATGATTTGTTTAGTTCAGATGTTCCTAAAACCATGCTGTCGGTGAGAGAATTCCACACGTCACAACAGTTATAGTCCAGGGCTGAATTTCACAAAAATGTCACAGTACTGTGATACCTGTAACTTCAGAGAGAGAATTTAATATCTTTGCTGTCCGATGAAATACATATCTGCAAAAATCCATTATTTCAGGAATGTGAAAAAAAAATTCTCAGAAACTGCTTTTCAAAATAGAGTAAAAACAATGCAATGAGACCCCCTTCGCTGCACAAATAAAGACATTTACACATCTGTCAGTGAACGGTTTAATGTTTTAAATGGATTTAAGTGGATTGTTGTCAGTGTTAACAAGATACAAATGCATCTCGCTTTATATTCACGATTAACAATGATGTTAGTTATCTATCAATGTTAAGTTGTTTAAATTAACAATTTAAAGTAATTCATACAAAATTAGCCACATGAATTCAAATGTTAGCTAGTATAAACATAAATACTAGTTAAACAGATAACTTCATAAATCATTGTTTCATTGGTCGATTAGATGTAAAGTGCTATCAGTAGACAGGAGAATGGGTGTATTCCAGTTATAGAAAAAAGTCACGATTATCACAAAGGATTTTCATTGGACAGCAATGATATGATCTCCTTTGGACAGATTTGGTCTCGGGGTGTAACAAGACACCTTCAGGAAAGGGGTTTTAAATGCAGAGCAAACAGATAGCCAGTATGAGAAATGGGAGTTGTGGCCAGATACATATGCGGGGGGGGTCCCATAGCCAGGATGACGGTGCTGGGGGGTGAAGGATCAGGCAGGCACACGTGTAGACACGGGAGAGGTGATACACTCGTATCAAGAGGGGGATCAGGACACACACGCACAGCGTTGGTTATCAGGGGAAATCACACATGCAGAACCACACAGGAAGCGATTCGGAGAAGCAGGGAAAGGGACCGCTCAGCGACTGCACATGAGATTAACAATCCTTCACAACGAGGAACCCTGCTAGACCGTTTGAATAACCCTGGCAATCAGTTAACTATGAGCAGTATCCATCAATATTCTTACTAGGCATACCAGGTGAGGGGGCGTGGCCATGGTGCAGAAGCAGACTCTATCCCGGGGGGGGCAATCTTATCCGCAAAGGGCCGGTGTGTATGCAGGTTTATGGGGTAACCTTTAGCTCAGCTGTTCAAACCCAGGTGTGCGGACTCTTCAGTCAACCAGTCCTCTACTTAGTAATCTAATTAGGGAGCTGCAGTGAAAACCTGCATACGCAGCGGCCCTTTGCGGATAAGATTGCCCACCCCTGCTCTGTCCTTACACTGGGCTAAGCCTCCCATATTTGGAGATCCTAGCAACGCCCCAGGCCCTGCCCCAACCAAGTAACTAATTAGCTTTATGGTTTAGTAATAAAACAGTATGCACCCTATAACGATCTGAAGTGCATGGTCTGAAGCGCATTATCCGAGTTCATTTAGGGTGTGCCCAGATCCATTTTTGCTAGTTTAAGTTTTCACAGCTCAGTGGTACTGTGTGTGTAACAAGCAGACTGCACGCGCTGTAAACGCGCCTGTGTAGGTGCATGTTACTATCCTGATAACACACCCATAAAATAATGAAATACTGTGGCATTATTTATACATCAGGTGTTTGTCGGTCAGTGGCACAATACCAAGTACATTTGCACAAGTATATTTGCTGTTTAAACAATGTGGACACTGGACAGGACAGTGACAGCCACGTGGGACTCATGCTAGCAAAGTCACCTGCGTTGAGCTTGGTGCCACTTCGTGCCGGGTGCATGATAGGACCAGGTCAACAGCTGGGCTGTAGGATTAATTAGTTTACATGCGCTTAATAAACTTCTTACATTATAATTGTTTCTTGAGTCTTCTCACCACTCTAAGTATCATTCTCAGTCCATCAGTGTATCTCTGACGCTGATTGCAATCGTCAGTAGTTTTTATAGGCTTGGAGGGATTGATGGAGAGGTTCTGTATGTAAGGGGATTGATTGCTCAGGATGACAGTAAAACCTTGCTGGACCTTGAACGAACAGCTATAAGAAAGTTTACAGCTTTAATGTTATTTCACTCAAGCAATGGTTGTACAGCTTGGCTACAGAACAGACTGGATGACATTGAAAGTCTACCAGTGAAAAAATACCTATATTTTACAGTCTGCTTTAATTTAAAAATGTATTTAAAATTATATGAAAAACATGTTAGTTCTTGGATGTGTTACATATAGCAATACACATATTAAAATTAACAAGTCAGGTCCTGAACAACTTATTTTTTGCCTCTGGTTTTCCCCTCACTTTGGGCCCCTGTAAGAAATCCTCCCCCTTCATATGTATCTACAATTCGTGCCAAGATCAGAAGTATGGTGGCTCCTTCCAGGCATAATATATAGTAGCCCCCTTTGTTTGTGGAGCAGAGTCTGCTTCCGATAAGATGCTCGCCAGTGTTTTTTCCTCTTTGTTCTGCCCGAACATCGCTAGCATCAGTCATTCACTGACAGCGGTAATGAAATGCATGTCTGCAACACTTGTTAGGGCCAAATCTCTTCTTTATGAAATCTTGGATTGTGACATCACTGGCTTGGAAGAGCTCAGTATCCTTGAGATTTAGAAGCTTTTTGCCTGTATCCCTGGAGTTCAAGTTGAAAGTACACATACGAAATGCAGTCTTACGATTTTAAATCACCGTGATTGAATGCCACACTACTAGTCAAAGAGTTGTACCACTAAAACTCATGAGTTTGGCATCTGGCACAATGTCTCCAGACTGATTTTCATATGATTATGCATGTGCCTGCTGTGTTTATTTTTTCCTTCTGGTTGGCATTGAACATTTAGCGATAAATTATAAATGCTTAGCTAGACAATGCAGTTCAATTTTTCATTCTGAACATCTTTCCTTCTAATAATGCCAGTATTATTTAGTTTTATTGTTTGAAAATAGCATATATTGGATGGGAAAAAAATACTTGGCACATCACAAAAAAAGAAAACAATACAAAAAAATGCAATTATGTCAATTTTACAGCCCCTGGCTGTTCGTTGAGGGCTCTGGCATGGAGATAAAGCTGCCAAGTCAACTTTGTCATTTTTAACCATTTTTTTGTATCATGTATTTATCATGTATTTGACGCTGCTTGTATTATCAGTGTACATTATCAGTATAGATAAGCAGGGATTATCAAAATCTCTTTATTTAGGCCATTGTTTACTTGCTTTGAGTTTTGAAGGTCATTGTTATGTGTTATAAACTGTAAAACTGATGCTGCTGCTGTTGTTCTGGGAAAAGATGTAGAACGTTGAGGTCTTCTAACCATGCACTCCTGATCTCTCCAAAACCTCACCTCTGGTTAGGGGAACCAAAAGAAAGTTTTCACACCTTCAGACCTGCACTTAGTGCTGGGCTATATCTACTGCAGATGCGCCGTAGCGCTTGCGGCTGCTGTAATGTGATTTTCACCACAAAGGTCAGGCTTAAAGAGGGCTGTGCACGAGGGTGACTTCCACTCAAAAAATGAAACAATGCGGACGGTCTTTGACGCAGGCATCCCTCGATCTTCATCGGCCAGGGGAAGAGTCTAACAGGAATTTATAACACCTTTTCTGCCCTCTCTGATCAGACTGAGAATAAACATGGCTAGCAGATTTGAAGGAAGGTTGACTGAGGAAGTCTGAAAATACCGAAATTTATGTTTCCTTGCTGTGAGATTATAAAGACTCCCAGATGGTTTCAAACTAAAATAAAATACATGTTTGTCACTGCAACAGCATATATCTGTGTCCTTCCCCACTGCAAGTACATAATGCACAGTTAGCTTTGGTAAAATATTTATTTTTTATGTAACATCCATACTGTACTTCATAAACATGACTAAATAGCAGCTTTGCCCTACAGTGCCACCTCAATCTTGGCATCAAAATATGCGGTATGAAGGCCCAACACTCTACAGCGCGTGCTGATGTGTCAGCGTCCACAGTAGATGTAAACCAGCCCTAAGTGCCACATTTCCTGCACAGGGTGCACTGCATCCCATAGCTTCTGATATCAGGGTATAAACTTGGCAGTCTTCTTGAAGGAACTCCCCAAATTCTTCCCTGCCCCAATCTGGACCGACTCCAGTCGCCAGGGTGCACATCGCTGACAGTTTGTGTAGATTAATCATCCCGCCACACAACTTGTGTTGATAGACCAAGCTAGTTGCTGCCGTGGCAGAATAGAAAGCAGGCCCTTCATGCCTTAGACATGTTTTATTGTTTTATCTTGATTAAAAATAGTGCTGGAATAGTGCTTAAAATTTACAGTTAACCCTTGAAATTGAAGTTAATATTGCCCTAAATCTTTTGGCCCAGCAGCCTATGATTAAAAATTAACTAGAAAGTGAGTGAGGGAAAGAGGCTGTAATTTTCAAAGGCACCGGTGTTTTGCTTCTCGTCAGTGACGACAAGAAATAGATCATAAACAGAAGGCACCCCTTACTGTATTTTCATTGGCGTCATTAATTGTTACAACTGATTATTATTATTATTATTATTATTATTATTATTATTATTATTATTTGTGGGGATAAAAGCAATTATGTACAGTTTTTAAAAAGCGGTTGTGTCTAGTTGAAAAGTTATTTCTACAGATCTGAAGGATGTTTCATGGTCTGCTTTTCGTTTTATGAATTGTAGTGTTTCTGGATTTTACCTTGTATGTTCACAACGTAACTTCACACAAGCTCTGGGTTACTCCAGCAGTTTCTCACTGGGTTAGCACCTGGTCAACAATTCTTATTTTATTTTATTTTATTTTATTTTATTTTATTTTATTTTCTGGACTAGCTCAGTTACCATATACTTCCGTGAATAAGTTGAGATGTTTTCTTGTATGTGGAGTAGCTGATATCTTATGAATTAGTTCATTATTTCTCTTTCCTTCTATTCAGCTTACACTCTCTCCATCTCTTATAAAACATAATTTACCACTGTGACAGAAACGCAAATTATGGTTTGACGATGCAGTGGATCGTGACCGTTGTTAGTTGTTCTTAAGTTTATTGTATATAGCGCCCGCATTGTAGAAGTGCAGTGTAATGTCAATAAAGAAAAACGTCAAAGTCTTATAAAGTCAACTTTATTGTCAATGTTCTCGTGCAGCGCAATGAGGTAGTCTAAGGCAAAGTCTAGGTATGGTGGTAAAAAGGAGTCTAGCTACAGAGGAAAAATCAAACAGCATATTCTGTTAACAGGACTAATCAAAATAAGCAGCTGTCTGATAAGTCTGAATTTTATTAGTTTGTTGTGATAAGAATCCCATAGACCAGTGTTTCCCATCTGGTCCTCAGGGACCCACAGTCGGTCCATGCTCCCTCTCGGCTCCCTGCCAGACAGTCCATATTTCTGCTTCCTCCCAGTTCCTGAGGACCGGATTGTGAAACACTGCCATAGACTAATAGATCCTGGTCATTAATGTTCTTAGCAGAGGTCAGTGTTTTGGCTTAATGTAACCCCCGTAACATAAGTTCAATGGCATATATATTACAACATCACACAGTGTGATGATTTTATTGATTTGACATAATGTCGTCTTTTTGAAATTGTCACAATTAGTTTGATATGCAAAAATCTCATCAGACACTCTATAATTAACATGGAATGCTGTCAAGAGTAATACTGTAATTATTTGATAATGTAATTTAGACATCGTAGACTGGCCATTCTTGCATGGTTATCTTGCAGATGGAATTATTTTATAGGGATGGGAGTCCCAGCACTTTTATTAAGATGCAATCACAAGATTATTTCTGTTGTTTTAGAGCAGGAGAAAATACCGCCTCTTTTTATACCATAAAAAAACTCATTTATAAAAATGTCTGTAGGGTGAACGAAACAGCTGGAATTTGTTTTAAGATTTCTCCATCTTCCTAATGTTATATCTCAGGAAAAAACAACATCAGCTGTGGTTACTGTCTTTCTCCACACTCTAACAGAAAACAAAACTTTTTTTCTTTTCTTTCTTATATAAGCAGTGCTGTGGTGTAACGTACAGGTTATGCATTATTAAACACGGCTGTATTTTGCATTTTATAGAAAGAAAGAAAAGCAGTGGTAAAGGTTTCCTTATTGTGGATTAGGGTGAAGGAAGACAGGAGTCAGTTGTCCCCGTCCTCAGTGGACAGGGGTGGACTGGCAACGAAAAGCAGGCCAATTTGATAGTTTGTCGCTGACAGGGGGTGCCAACTGGGAGAAGGCTTTGGTACAGTATATTTCGCCAGTCGCGATCATATAGGCCAGTGTTTCCCTACCCAGTCCTCGGGGGACCCACAGACAGTCCATGGTTTTCCTCCCTCCCAACTCCTTGCCAGACAAGGCACACTTTTGTTCACTCCCAGATCCCGGTACAAAAACGTGGACTGTCTGTGGGTCCCCGAGGACCGGATTGAGAAACACTGATACAGGCTATTGAATGCCGGTGTTTTGAGAAGAAAGACCAACCCCACAAATCTGTTCCCAAAATTCATGAATTTCAGGATGGCCAGTCCGTGCCTGTCAATGCATGACAAAATGTGTACATTATACCCCCTGTTGCCATGGGCAGTGCACAAGTGCTGATGTTGGTTTCAGGAGGGGCGAGCATGTGATCATTGATGTGGTTTTCGATATGGATGATGCTAAGTTACTTGATAAGTAAATTCACATATTCCACCTGTGTTATGGCGCCACATGGCACAGGCGGGAAAAAGGTGACAATTCACTGGTGCGTCCAAGACACAAGGAGTTTATTAAAGGAATGACACGAAGGAAGGCACAAAATAAGAGGACCACGAGGGGTCCGAAGCAAAAAGGAAGAATAAACTACAAGCGACACAGGTATAAAGCAAAATAACACCAGGTACAGAATTAGGAGACCCACACAGCAACCACACACACAATGACTCACTGGGGAACTGGACACAGAAAGGAATGTAAATACACCAAACTGACCTGGGCTAACAAAGACGTAGGGGTGCAACATCAACTACTCAACTACATGCAGAAAATACAAAGTAAATAGGCAACTGGGGGAACTAATGAACAGAAGTAGTCATAGAACTAGGAAACTTAACAGACAACTAGAAGACCTTAATCAGACGCTAAGAAGACAAAGCAAAACTAACCACACAATCCACAGATACATACAAACTAGACATACATACAAACATTAATCTAACACTTGGACTACAAGGCTAATTGCAGAATTCAAAAAGTACAAAACAAAACCAGAACCTAACACAAGGAGGGTGGACCACAGGGCGGAGAACTGAGACAGAAAATAAACACTAGGAAAACCAAAACCCAAAACTACAAACACTGAGGACAACAAAAGTCGAACACAAAACCCAGAACAGGTGAGGCTGGGATTTGTTAGCTTCAAACCCACACCACCGCTCAGCCCACTGAGCTACGCAGCGATCTGGGAACAGCGAAACACACAAGGGGAAAGGATACAACTACAGATAGTGTGGACAGGCAGAATGGCCAGCAATACCTGCTGGCCAGACGGGGAAGAGGAGGAGGGCTGGGTCAGAACTGGAACTGTCCATGACAACCTCTGCTTTGTTCCCAGGACTATAAAACTGAGTTTTGTTTTCTTTAAGCCTTAGAAAACATTCCCTGGCCACAAAGCTTGGGCTGATCCAATGTCTATTTTGTTTTCTTGTCTTTTAACTTGTCCTGATGACAAATGGCTGTCTTTCTTTATTCCTTCCCACTGTTATTGCGAAACCTGTCCCCTCTCCTATATCCAAATAATGTCCGTTTTCCCTCCTCCCATCCTTATGTCACATGGCTCTGTTTGCCATCCCTGCCCAGAAAAAAGTGTGGTTTAGGGACTGTCAGATCCCAAGCTGAACCTAACAGATGGCTGTCCTTATGAAGGACACTGCTGCATACTGGTGACTTTCTGATGGCTGGGGACACAGATGTGCGTCTTGTGTGATTAGGCTTGTGTGGCTTCTAAGAATAGTGTCATATTCATATATTCATCCATCTAAGCTAATTCCAGACACTTCATTTATTAGAACTGATCACAGGACATCTCACGGCACTGCATGGCTGTCTCTAGGGCTGTTTTAGGGGGTTAAGTGAACACTAATTAGTTTAAATAGTGTGTTCTTATTCATTTTCGTTAAAATCTGACCACCATAGTAAAGGCTTAGTCCCCCCTCCCCACCTCTAGTAATGCTCCTGCTCCATGGTAATCGAGGCAGGGAGTGGTGGCATGCCATGGAAAGGAATCATTTTAAACCAACACATCCCACCCACTGACCTCCCATGACCATGAATATCCCATGAACATCATCGTTCTTCCTCTTTTTCTTCTTCCTCCCACCAGCTTTTTCACCGTGCCCGATGAAGCTATATTCACAAAACGGTAGAACGGGAACGCTAGATAAATAGTCACTGTCAATCGACTTTGGTCTGCACTCTATGGCTTAAGAGCAAGTCGGAGCATTTGAAAGCAAAACATCTTTGTAGAATTATAGATAAAAGCAGACCAAAATGAAAGAGGATGTTCAAATTCCACCATCCAGATAACTTTTTCAATCAATCAATCAATTTTATTTTTTATATAGCGCCTGTCACAACATTGTCACCCCAAAGCGCTTTACATGATATTAAGCGATAGGAATAGTACAGGAAAAAGGAAAGACAAATTGACAAAAGAAAGAAGGAAGGCCAGATAACAACAGAGGAGAGGAACCAAAAACT
>JAAGVU020000049.1:5583945-5613597 GCA_011763525.2 Mormyrus iriodes
ATGGTTGATCATAAGTTTCTATAACCATTGTAAGAGTATGAAGACTGGGTACCATTTATTTTGGTTGCTAAGCAGTTCAGTTCAGACAGATTTCTGCGCACAATCTTTAAAGGGTTTCTGTCAAAAAAATCTAGATTTCATTTTCCCAGTATGAGAGTGATCCAGTCTTTCATCTTTAACCAATGAGGGCTGACCCACAGGTGATGGCACACGATGGCGACCAAGGGGAAAACGGCCAAGTGAGCTATATGCTAAGCGACGGAAATGGAGCAGGTGTGTTCAGCCTCACGGCTGACGGTCACCTGAGCGTGACCCAGAGTCTGGACCGTGAAACTCGGGAGATGTACACCCTGATCATCACAGCCACTGATGCCGGTAAGAGCAAATATTATTTCTGTGTATTATCTATATCTATAGTGTAGTGTAATATACGTGCACTTGATGTGTCTGCATTTTCCATGCAAATAGTCATCCATGCATCCATCCATCTTACACTTATCTTGATTAGGGTTATGGGGGGGGGGTCCTATCCCAGGCAGTCTACAGCATAAGGGAGAGGAATGGGTGTTCAAGCCATTGCTGGATATACACACATACGATCACACATTATGAGCAATTTTTAGACCCCATTTCTGTAATCGCATGTCTTTGGACAGTAGAAGGTAAAAAAGCCCCCGTTTGCCATATTTTTTTTCACAAATATTATATGGCTGTACCAGTTCTTGAAAGCCGCGATCGAAACGGTGATGTATTGGATAGAGAGGTCAAGGCTACACAGCCAATTAATGCAGATCATTTGCCAGCCCTTCTTCATTTGTTGGACTGAGCTTTCAGGGAAAAAAGCCTTGAGTCTTAAATCAATAGGACACCGTGTTTGTTCAGCTGTAATCACTGTAAAAGGTGGCTCTTTCAGTGAGTCTGAGATTTACACAGTTTCTGTAACGTAGGTGCTTAAACCGTAGAGTTCAGTATCTTTCCTTAATTAACTTTCTACCTTGTTTATTTTCTTGAGTGTTCAACAACTTTTAACTCACACTGCAGGTGTTTGTATATTTCGGGTTTAATGTATAAATGTATACATTTTTCTAGAAAGTTGCCAGGGTTGTTATAATAACCATATTTTTGAATACTTTCTGCATAGTTAGAAAGGAAAGGTCGATTCTGCATATTTTTTGTTTAATATTAAATTTATTTAGTACTTGATTCTTATTTTAATTATTTAATATTTATTTATCTATTTTCACATGCTGTTCTGTTTTTATCCAAATGTTTGGCATTGATTTCAGTATATCCATGTAGTTTAATATTGTATTTGATTTGCAAAATAGCCCCTGTGTATTTTACTTCTTCTGTTCTAAATTCTAGAATCTATAGAATTTATCCTCATTTTGAAAATGGACTGGGGTCACTTCAACCCCAAAAATAACACAGGGGTTAGTAATAGAGAATGTTTGGTACTGCTCTTCTTCTCTCTTTTTGATGTTCTTCTCAGGTTGATGACTGGCATCGAACTTTAATGGATCTACATTTTGTCAGCCAGTCTGTGGCTGTCACATGTATTTGCAGGGAATTTGACATCCTGTCGTTACATTTATCATTTAATACAGATGCAGTTAAGACATGTTAGCTAATTCTACACCAGGAGTGTTCAACTCCAGTCGTGGAGTCCAGCCCTGCAGATTTTTGGATTTCCCCTCATTTTGCACACCTAATTCAACTTCTCTGCTAATTACCACTCATTTCTTGAGTTGAATCAGGTGTGAAACAGGATAAGAGCTAATCTGTGCAGGGCTGGGACTCTCCAGGACTGGAGTTGGGGACCCTTGTTCTACACCATGATATTCTTTAAAAACTGTCACTTATAATCAGTACATTTCACAGTGCACTTTTAACAAGATTTTTTGGAAGCCATATTATTATTATTATTATTATTATTATTATTATTAACTTTGCCCAAGTTACCTTTTCTGGAGGAAAACTACTACATATATTTGGTTGAATTGGTTAGAATCCATTTTTATATGTAATATATTCAGGAAATTTCCTTCAGCATAGTATTAGGTGCAGGTAAATGTGCATATGACCTGTACTGGAGATTCTTAGTAACACATGAAAATGACACTGGAGACACAAGGAGTTGATGACAGAGTGAGAAGTTCTTGGTCTAAGAGCCAGATTTAGGGTTTCACTTTACCTTTGTCACCAAATATGGCTTACTGTTTAAAGGATGTTGGCTGGACATGATTTTACTGGTACTTATAGAAGCTTTTTAAGGTTAAAGAACTTGTGATGAACTTCATTGATTTACGTCTGAAGAAAGGGAGCAGCTGATTTAGACTAGTGTAAAGGACTTGATCTGGACAGATGCAGTAAAATATATGGGCACAGTATAGTGATAGGTGCCGTGTGGATCATTTTGGAAAGTAACGTCGGGAAATGCTATTAATTAACTTACTAACATGATGCATGTTCATGGGGGACATTAAAGTGCAAGTAACAAATTACAGCAGCTCTGATTCTGTTTGGGTTCTTTAGTTTTAACTGAAGCTCCAAAAGCAGGCAGTGCTGTGGATTTGCAGTATATTATATCTTTGTAATAATTTTTTGCTAATCCAATTAGCTTGAAGTATGTCACGGTACAGATTGTGGTATGTTTAAACTTTAGTACTATTACAAGTGAAGGGAAGGTTAACCAGTCCATGGGGATAAAGAGCTTAAATGGTAAAAATACTTATTGAACATTGATAATAAATACCACACAGATCCCTGCACCAAACTGTCTGACCCGTACCATGTAATATCAGGCTAGTTTTGTCTTCCCATTAGTTAATCTTAGTTAGCTTCCATGATTTGATGCTATTAGTGTTAACTCATTGACTTGTGATAGGTCTTGGAAAATTCTTTCGACATCTCCACGAAGATGCTGGAGCTGTCACAGGCCGCCGGTGACCTCGTCATATGTTTGTGTGTTTCTTGAAGTACATGAGAATCCAGCATGGAAGGAGACATAGGAATGTAATTCATTCCAAGAATATCAAAGGTCATCTGTCAACTGGACTAGGAGTTTTTAAGTACAAGAATGTTACCAAAGCAAGGCAGGGAAGGGTGCACAGACATTGAGGCTAGGCTGAACTTCTGGCATTATAACTTCCTTCCTACCAATCACTGACGCCTGTTTTAGCAATCACTCTTTCCTCGATCCTCTTCTCCCCCCTTTATAGCAAAGCATGCTCCACAAAATTGTTCAGCTCAGGGTAATCTTAATTTCTACAGAATGCTCTGGAAGGTTAGCCATCTGGTACAGCTTGTTGCAGTGGATTCTTGCCAAAGAGTTACGTCTAAGTAGGCAGTTAAAAGCTGTACGTTTTACAGAAATACCTTCCCATAGAGTGCTTTGGGAGATATCTAGGCGCCGGCTGTCAGATGTGTGATGTTTATTACTTACAAGGACACACTATTAAATACTCCATTCATGCACAATACAACAGTTTAATGCAGTAGAAATCACCGAGTCACGTCCTGTAAGGACTCAGGGAATAATACGGAGGAGCATTTACCATAATCACAACATGAACCATGTCCAACACACCGAGGAAAGACATACCAGCTCAAGTTCTCAAAGCGTTTAATGGGGCATGTCAGTTAAAAAGATATTTTAATCTTACTTTGAAAAGTAATTTCCACCCAATATTTAGTTTTAGTTTGATGTCGTCTCTCCCCTTCCCTTTGGACAGTGAAGTTGTTACGCTTGGAGGGAATGCAGCTCCAGCTCGGGATAAAGATCCACGGCTCTCGCAGCGCCGGTGTTACAGTTACTGAAGGTTTCTAAGACGCTGACTGCGTCTTCTTCTTTCAGTCATTTGCTTTCATCTGTTTACTCCCCGAATTTCCCCTCTTAACACATGAAATGAGTGACATACACAAAGAAAGCCAAATGAAGATAAAAAGGTTATTTTACTGACTGATGATTTTGGGCCACAACCACATTTCTCTTACTGTAAATTCAGAACTGTACTGAAATCCAGCACAATAAGCATGTGAGAGTGACCAGGTTTCAGAAAAAGACGCTTTTATTAAGCCAATAACATTATTGTTGCACCTGCCTGTACGACATGCATATTCAGAAGGCTGGAGCTTCTTGCGAGTGTATAAATAATGTGCAACTCGTTTTGGTTTAAGCTGAGGTATCTCTGGGGAAGATTCAGTAGACCAACAGTCTAATGATGATCTGTGTAGGTTTATAGTCCAATGAAGGATTAACGACATCCGGAAGCTTGAAGAATTTTTCCAAAAGAATGGTTATTCTTACTATAGGAATCTGAGTCTGTCCAGGGTCATGGATTTCTCTGAGTTGATTTAAAGGGCACTAATCGGGGTGCGGGGGGACGGGGGTATACTTTATTTGGGTTTCACCTTAAAAAGTTGATGTGTTGATTGGATGGCTCAAAATTCTCTGTATAGATTGGCAGAGATGGATTAGAAGTCCCTCTTTCAGGAGGGGAATACTTTGTCTATTTTTCAGGAAATTATAGACTGTAATGTTTTTCTATTTAAATGCCCCAAGTGTGGCATATATTTATCTGGTCAGTAAAGAGAGAGGCAGGCTGATCGATTTGTCTTGACCTCAGCTGTCTTGATATAATGGCGTAGAAGAGAGTTTTAGATTGCCTATGACTTAATTATTTAAATACAAACTTAAATATTTATATACAATGATCTGTATACTGGGGAGATGAATGAAGCCAAATTAAATATTGGGGGGGACACAACTCCCTCGTGCCCCCTGGTTGATGATTTTGACGGAGAGAAAAGGCTAATGGTGTTAGAAGGTTATAGAAAGTGTTACTGGGGTGAAGAGCTACTGTTATTACAGCAGATTTGAAGGAGAGACTGGTTTTATGAAGGGAAGCGTCTGGTACAAAGTGATAGAAGACGATAGTGGTTTGTAAGACTTGCTCTGGGCTGGACAGCAAACAAATGTGGGGATGATTGGAGGGGATGGAGATGGTTTTGGGAACAGGAGTGACAGCAGGCTTAACTGCCATTGCAGAATGGAGGAGTGAACGCAAAAGACAACTGTTTTGGGATCAGCATGTGGAAAAATATACATGAAAATAAAATGGGAACTGGGTCATGGAACAGGATATGCCTGGGGTCAGGCTTAGGGGTTGGGGATGTTTATTGGGTCTGTGAGAGAGAAAAAAATCTGTCTCATATACTGAGTGAAATAAGGTGAACATTCGATCATATGTGAATATCAAGAAATGAAATCTTTCAAATATTTAATATTTTAAAACAATATATGCATAGATTTGATCTGTGAGGTGGTTCAGTGGGATGCATGGTGACATCGGTGGGAGAGCGGCTGTCTGCGTGGTCACGGAGTCTGACTGGTTAGAATTAACCTGGAGGGTCGTGTGACACTGGAAGCTAAGCCTGGGGTCACAAAGGGTAACAGGGCATGGCACCGAAGTGGGGTGGTCGTCATGACGACACTGCTGATTCCACAGCCGCAGGCAGGAGCGCGATCGGTGTCAGCGTCACTGCAGAGTTATGAAGATTAGTGATCTGCCTCTTTAAGGAGATGTATTTCAGTATACCTGAGCATAATCTTTTTATTTCCATCAATTTCTCTGTATATCTGTAGAGGAATGCAGTCCAAATATTTATAAGCTAGCTATTTGTTTTTTGTTATTCCATTTATTTCAATTTTATGTAAACTTTTCAGCAGTTCTAAGAATGCCATAAATGCTTCCGCATCTGGCCATAATTCACTCATGATTCACGACGACACAGGGAGAACATGCAAACTCCACACATGGAACCCGGGTCCCAGAGGTGTGAGGCAACAGTGCTAACCACTGCACCACCGTGCTGCCCTGCATTCACTTACCATTAATCCAATTTCAGAGCATAGAAAGATACACTAGGGGCAGTGTAGAGTTACTAGTTCACCTGAGAACAATCTCCATGAAATGTGAAAGATTTCTCCAGAGATGGGGCTGGATTTGAATCTATAACCCTGGCAATCATAGAAAGTTATAGTGAGCTAGACTGGCCTACTCTTTTAAGAGTCTAAGCGCTACTATAGAAACATCTGCCCCCCCATGCTGATATTTTCTGCAGGGTCTCCACCTCTCAGTGGCTCCAGCACGGTGACCATCCTCGTCGGCGACGTCAATGACAGTGCCCCGCAGTTCTCCTCGCTTTCCTTCCAAACCTTTGTGGCAGAGGACGCTCCCACGGGAACCGACGTCCTGCGGGTCGACGCTTCTGACGCTGACGCAGGCCTCAACGCCGCCATCAGGTGGGGGGTTGTGAGAGGGAGGTTTCCCTGGGTGCTGGGGCTTCCAGTCTGCCCCCCTACTGGGGTGTCCCAGGATCAGGTTAGAAGCAGGGCCTCATAATTAGCAAACGGAATAATGAAGATGGTAATTGGCAGTGACAGAACAATCAGTTCTCATTATGGGTTTAATAAAGCGCAAAATTAATCATAATCTTTTACCTCCTGTTTTCCCACACCATTAAGTCTTTTTTTTCCATCCAAGTCTTTAATTTTTGTTTGATTTACATGGTTATAAGAAAGACCTGGCAGAGTGTATTCATGGGTAAGTATGATGCAAATTTAAAAATTACTTTACAAAATTTTGGTGAGGACAATATTTCACTGCTATACCAAAAAGGAAAGTAGCATGTTGGAAAATGAAACTTAGTGTCCAGCTAAACTATAGCAGATTTTCTTGCAGTGGATACTTTATTTGTATTACTCAATTCTAGAAATTATTTGGCTCACACATTCAGTAATAAATTTAAATGTTTTGCTCTGAATAATTAATCATTATTTTATATTCTAAGGCAATATCAGCATCTACTGGAATATTCCAGCACAAATGAGGGACACGACAGGCTTCCCGTGGCCCCTATGTGTCCATTCTGGCATTTCTTCTCTTTAAATTTCTGGGTTCCATTTACAAACAGAACACTAACATGGATGGAGTATTATTTGCATGGATAATCCTCTTCCAATTTTCCAACATTTTGTTTTCCAGCTACAGCTTGTCAGGAGGGCACGGGCAGTTCTCCATCAACCCCACGACAGGCCAGATCATAACCAGTGCTCTGCTGGACCGTGAGATCCAGAGCCACTACACGCTGGTAGTACTAGCGTCCGACGGTGGGCTGCCCCATGCCGCGTCTGGCTCTACCACCGTCCAGGTGGAAGTGACCGACATCAACGACAACCCACCTCGTTTCCATTACCACCCCTATGTCACCCACGTGCCAATACCCACCCATGCAGGTGAGTTCCACTAACAGCAGACTAACTAACAACCATCCTAGACAGTAATGGCCAATAATGATTCCTCATTAAAATAGAATGGAAATAAATATACTACATGGTAATTTAGAAAATACGTTATAAAGTAGTAAACCAAACCTATGTAAGCAAAAATCACTGAGCAACTTTAAAGCTAGCTTTTGAACAATTGATTTGTTTGTTTGTGCCCTGTGATGGACTGGCATTTTATTTGGGGTGTTGTCCTATTTTATGTCCTGTGCTGCCTGGGATAGGCTCCAGGACCTCCCACTCTGGGACCCTGTACGGGATCAGCAGGTGGATGGGATGGACACACTATTCACTTTACCACATTTACCTTCATAAACAATGTAATAGTCTACATATATGAATTCAAGAATAATTTAGCTGCTCTCGTTGTTTTGTTACGCACAGGTTCCTTAGTCTTCGCTGTGACAGTGACGGATGATGACGCAGGCTCCAACTCCGAGCTGTTTTATTCCTTGACCGGTGGACATTCTGAGAAGTTTCACATTGACCAAGCAAGAGGCACCATCACAGCCAATGAAAAGCTGATAACCAGCAAGGAAGTCACCCTCACCGTCAGTGTGAAGGACAGCGCGGACAACCCCAAGTCTGACACAACCACCGTCACTGTCAGGTTTGCGTCAGGAGCGGAATTCCCAGTCATAAAACCAGGGCAGTCTGCCTTCACATTCCCTGAGAGTCAAACAACAGATACACTTGTTACGAAAGTCACAGGATTCTCCAAAAGGGGAGGAGATTTAACATACTACATTGCAAGTGGAAATCTTGACAATGCATTTTATTTGGATCAGCAAACTGGAGATTTATCCATCAAAAATGCCCTAGATTTTGAGAAAATCCAGAGTTATGTGCTTTGGATTGAGGCCAGGGACCAAGGTTTCCCCCCATATTCTTCATACAAGAAATTAGATATAACTATTCTAGATGTCAATGATAACTATCCAGTATTTGAACAAAAACCTTTCCAAGCCCAACTATTAGAAAATCTTTCACCACAGAGAGTTGTTGTAGTGTCAGCAGTTGACTATGACAGTGGGCCTAACGGTCAATTAGAGTATACCATCATCTCTGGCAACAATGACAACTGCTTTGTAATTGACCAATCAACTGGAGAAATCCGGACCACTAGGCCTCTCGACCGGGAAAAGACAGCTCAGTATGTATTGAATGTCAAAGCAACAGATCAAGGTAGCCCTCCAAAAACCTCCACAGTTGAAGTTATCATAACAGTTCTAGATGTGAATGACAACAGCCCAAGGTTCTCCAAGATTTTCAGTGCCACGGTGCCTGAAAGCGCTCCGGTTGGCTATACAGTCACACGTGTCACAACGTCAGACGAAGATGCTGGAGCAAATGCAGTAAGCCGTTACTCCATCTCCAGTACCAGTCTTCCTTTCGCTATTAATTCTGAAACGGGCGACATTAGCATTAGCCGTCCTTTGGATAGAGAAGTCACTGATCGCTACATTGTAAAAGTATCAGCTCATGATTCGGGCTGGACCGTTAACACTGATGTCACAATATTTGTAACAGATGTTAATGATAATGCCCCCAAGTTCAGCAAACCATCCTACTACCTTGAATATCCTGAACTCGCACGTGTTGGGTCAGTTGTGATTCTTGTAAATGCGACTGACCCCGATGAAGGCTTTAATGGGCAAGTGTTCTATTTCATCAGATCTCCGACTGAATTTTTCCAAATTAATTCAAGCTCTGGGGAGATCCTCATTAAACAGCCCCTGAGATATAAAAATTCCACCATACCTAGCAATGTTAACATTAACCACCATAATTTCATTGTAACTGCATCAGACAGGGGAGCTAAGCCTTTATTGAGTGAAACAACTGTCACTATAAACATTGTGAAAAGAAATGACAACCCACCACAGTTTGAGTATACCAGTTATTACACACCAGTTACAAAAAGTGTCAAAGTGGGAACAAATCTTATTCAAGTGATAGCCACTGATGATAATTACTTCAGCCTGATCTCTATGGTGGAATATTCAATAACAGGAGGCAACAGCTCTAGTAAGTTTCTTCTGGATAAATTGAGTGGCTGGATTACTGTTGCTTCATCGCTGGCATCTGATGACAGTAAAGTTTTCCACATTGAAGTCACAGCTACAGATAATGGGAATCCCCCACTTTCATCCAAAACTACAGTGCGTGTTGAGGTGACTGAAGAGAACCTCAGCACGCCAGAGTTTACACAGAACCATATCACTGCCACTGTCCCTGAGACTTTCAGCATTGGAACCACCATCAGGACACTCTTAGCGAGAGACATGGACAGTGCAGTGAATGGTCGTATCACATATGGTATCATCTCTGGGAATGAGGAAGACTATTTCTCACTGAGTAGCACAACAGGAACCTTAAGTTTAAGACAATCCTTGGACTATGAAAAAAAGAAGTCTCATATACTTAGGATTTCTGCTACTGATGGGGGCTGGATTGCAAGGACTGGCTATGCCATGGTCACCATCCATGTGACTGATATAAATGACAATCCTCCTGTCTTTGACTCAGAGGAGTACTTCCCAATCATTCAAGAGAATGTCCCCAGTGGTACAGTTGTCATGAGATTAAACGCCACTGACAAAGACTCTGGGGCAAATGCTTTAGTAGCTTATGTAGTTCAGTCCTCTGATAGTGACTTGTTCGTAATTGACCCCAACACAGGAATTATCACCACCCAGGGATTCTTGGATTATGAAGTCAAACAAATCTACCATTTAACTGTAAAGGCTTTTAACGTCCCAGATGAAGACCGCTGCAGCTTTGCAAATGTCAACATCCAGCTAAAAGGGGTAAATGAATACATCCCCCGTTTTGTGTCAAAACAATACTACTTCGAGGTATCTGAAGCAGCTCCCAAAGGTACAGTGGTCGGGGAAGTGTTTGCAAGTGACCGGGACCTGGGAGAGGATGGAGAAGTCCACTATCTTATATTTGGGAAGAGCCAGAAGAAGGGCTTCGGAATCCACAAAACCACAGGGCAAATCTACATCACAGGCCACCTTGACCGAGAAAAAGAGGATAAAGTCTCCCTGACAGTACTGGCAAAGAATGCAGGATGCATAAGGGGAGCAGATATTGACGAGGTATTGGTGAACATAACCATTCTGGATGCTAATGATCCCCCTGTCTTCAGCTCAGAGGTATACAACGTGAGGGTGGCTGAGGCCCTTTCCATTGGCACTATTGTGATTTCAGTCTCTGCAACGGATTCTGACTCGGTTCCAAGCTGGAACACATTTTCTTATTCATTAGCCAATGAGAATGATAAGATTGACTTCTCCATCAATCCTCAGAATGGTCAGGTTTCGGTAGCAGCTGAGCTTGACAGGGAATCTGTACCTGTTTACAATGTCACCTTACTTGCTGTGGATTCCGGGTCACCTCCTGCAACTGGAAGTGCGACCCTGATTGTGACCCTGGAGGATGTCAACGACAATGGCCCAGCTATTGTGACAACCAGTGGAGAGGTTTTGGAGAACCTGCACCCTGGAGCACCAGTCATGACTCTGCAGTCGACCGACCCAGATCTACCCCCGAATCAAGGGCCGTATACATATAGTCTAGTTGCGGCCAACTCATGGGCCAGCTATTTTGACCTCAGTCCTAGTGGATTGTTGTCCACACGAAGAGACATTGACCGGGAACAAGTGAGTGATTTTTTCCTTCCCATTATAATCAAGGACTCTGGCATCCCACAAATGTCCTCCACAGGAACAGTTCACATCAGAGTTACTGATCAAAATGACAATCCTTCAAAGTCCAGGATGGTGGCAATCTTTGTATATTACTTTGGGACAATGTTCCCTGGGGGTTCTCTAGGCAATGTGAAACCCTTGGACCCTGATGTGGATGATGTCTTCCACTGTTTTCTTATCCCGGGTGGGTCCAGCATCTTTACCATCCCGGCAGACTCCTGTACCCTCAATTCCAGTGCCCGCTCAACAGATGAAACCTTTGACCTGGTAGTCAACAGCAGCGATGGCAGGCATAGCAGCGTCAACAGTCAAGTGCAAGTGATCTTCACAGGCTTCAGCAACGCCACTGTGGACAACAGCATCCTGATCCGCCTCCGTGTTCCAACTGTAAAGGAATTCCTCAGTAATAGCTACCTGGCCTTCCTGCAAGTGGCTAACTCACAGTTGGCTGGCCTCGGGTCCAATGTGCAGGTTTATGGAGCTTTTGAACGAGATAGTCAGACCTATGTGATGGTGGCAGTGAAGAGGGGCTACAACCAGTATGTTCGCCCCAGCGGCGTAGCCACATTTTTCCAGAGCATCAAGGAAGTCCTCCATCGTAAGAGTGGGGTAGAGATTGATCAAGTAGACTATGATCCTTGCACCTGCAACCCTTGCCAGAATGGGGGTTCCTGTAGGAAGCATCTTGCTGTGGGGCCTGAGATGAAGGCAGAGGAGAGCATGCCCGTTATCCTAGTCTCTAACCAGCCCCTACAGCCCTATGCTTGCAGCTGCCTGCCTGGTTATGCAGGGATGCTGTGTGAGGCTGATATCGATGAGTGCCTGCCAGCTCCTTGCCACAATGGTGGGACCTGCCACAATCTTGTGGGTGGGTTCTCCTGCACCTGCCCAGAGGGCTTCACCGGAATGGCCTGTGAGCAGGACATCAACGAATGCCTCTCCAACCTCTGCAAGAATGGCGCACTCTGCCAAAACTACCCTGGGTCTTTCAAATGCCACTGTAAATCAGGATTCACAGGTACACTTTGTCTTTACACAACTTGTTCATTATTAATGAATTGTAATGTATCTTTTTTTTTCCAAATAGCAACCTAAGTAATAAATGAGTTACTATTAAGTTACTAAGGAACCATATTGTAAAGTGTGTTACCAATACTACCTCAGTTCTGTGTGTGCGGTTTGCATGTTCATTCCATGTTCTTTGGGTTTCCTCTCTGGTTTCCTCCCACAGTCCAAATATACGCTGTTTGGCTAATTGGTGTTTCTGAATAGCCCATAGTGTATCAGAATCAGAATCTTTTGTATTAGCCGAGTATGATCCCATACAAGGAATTTGCCTTGGTGGTGCTTTTACAAGACATAACAAGAACATTCAATGTTTAGCAAGGCATATACAGAAAAGTAAAAAAAAAATGGTTAATTGAGCGTCCAATCAGAGACTGGATTGGTTAGTGAGCGACACAGCCGATGATTGTGTGTGTGTGTGTGTGTGTGTGTGTGTGTGTGTCTGTGTGTCTGTGTGTGTCTGTGTGTGATAATGTGGAAAGTAAATTGGTAGGCCAGGGGTCGGGTGGCATATTGGGCCTGTAATGTCTTATGCCTTAGGCAGGAAGACTTTGCTCACCATCTGCGTGTTCCAGAGCCTTATTACTAAGTTATCTAGTTGTTAAATTTCTGCCACATTGTGTGTGATTGTGTTCGTGTATATGCCCTGTAATGGATGGGCATCCCGTCCCTGCCTAGGATAGACTCCAGGCCCCTTGCAACCCTGACCAGGATAAGTGGTTAGAAGATGGATGGATCGATACATATTTATTTCAAGTTATTTGCAATGCTGATTTGTCTTGCCTTTACTCCAGATAAAATCCCAATATAGTGTTTGTTCAATTCCCAGTACAAATTCTGAACCATGAAATTGTGCAGTGCAGGCAGCATAAGGAAATACGTTGTTTTCATTTATATAGCCATTTCCAAGGTGACTTGCACAGCCTACATTTTTACACTTTTCTCAGTTATACAGCTGGATATTATTAGTTAAGGGATTTTTACTCGTAGCTCAAATGCACAGGAGTCTTCCTGTGAGGTCACCTGGCAGAGTTTTAGTTAAAGGTCTGTCATTGATCTGTCAATTTTTAATTATCAAGTACACTTCAGATATGTCATGGTATACTTGGAATCAATTGACTTGCTCTCGGTATAACAAATAATATCAGTTCACGTTGTAAATAATGTACTTTGGTATTTAGTCAGTGAGCAAAAGGCTGCAGCATCCACACTGAAATATGTTTCGGGGGTGTTTGCCCAGTATGACTGTGTAGACTTGGGTAGCTTCATTTGTTCTAATGTGGGTCGTGTTGTTCTGTGAACCAAGGTAAAACATGTGAGTCTGCCATCAACTACTGCGGATGCGATCCTTGTTTTAATGGCGGATCCTGTGAGAGCGCTGTCGATGGATATCACTGCCATTGTCCGTTTGGTAAGTGGCAATTGTGCTAATCGGCTAGACCTTCTGCTTTTGGCTTGCCGGCATGGAACAACTGCCAAGAATGATCATTTCTAACCTGGTTGTAGGCCAGGGTAATGAAGACCGTCTGCCTGAGTTCATTTGGGTCAGAGGAGCTACAGCAGCCATTAGCTGACAGTGGGTCTTGTAAAGCCATTTGAGCTAAATGGATGGTTTTGTTTTACATCCTAACACTCTAAGCTATGTGGTCAGTTTTGAAAGCCTACTGTGGGCAAATGTGACATGATGTCCTATTCTCTGTCAGTCACCTGTCTTGAATCCTCTTTGAATATTTGTTTATAGACAGTTTTACTAGATAAAAAGATATTCATATGCTAATGACTTATGTGTATGAATAGATCAATAGATATATTGAAGATCAAATATAAAAGACAGAATTAGCTTCATCACTCAGCCATGCGTGTTAAGGTATTTAGTATTTGAGCTTAAATGAATGCTGTGTTCATTTTATAGTCATCATGAACTGTTCCCCCCTTATTATTCCCTAGGTGTCTTCGGAAAGAATTGTGAACTTAGTAGCTATGGGTTTGGAGAACTGTCATACATGGAGTTCCCTGCTCTGGACCCAAACAACAACTACATTTATATGAAGTTCTCCACCATCCAAAGCCATGCCCTTTTACTTTATAACCACGACAACCAGACCGGAGAGATGGCTGAGTTTCTTGCCCTGGAGGTTTTTGAGGGCCGGATGCGCTTCTCTTTCAACTTGGGGAGTGGGACCTTCAAACTGGTGACCATGAAGAAGGTTTCTGATGGCCAGTTCCACACAGTCATTGCCAGAAGAGCTGGAATGGTGAGAAGATCGTTCATTATGTCACTCAGAAGTGGATCATTCCTGGCCAGAAAGTAAAAATCCAGACCAAGATTTTGTTTCAGCCAGCCAGTTGAGTACTCTCTGACTCTTTATACTCAACTGGTTGGTTGAAACAAAATCTTGGTCTGGATTAGTACTTTCTGGACCTGAACCATCCACCTTGGATATCACTCATAATGACTCATTAATGTCCTTGTGTTATTGTTAAGAATGAGTAAAACCTGTTATTTATAATTTGGGAAACAGGTAAATCGTTAACCAACAGGCAGACCTCATAATATGGTTTCAGGTTGAGATTACTAGGAGTGAAATAAGACAGTTTTAAATGTTTACATATGTGTATGGATGTGTGTGTGTATATATAGGACATTTCCAAAATTTTCCCACAGGTCCAAAAGTGGTCGTTTGTCATGGGCATTACAGTTGTAACAATGTGACACTGCCAAAGCAGTAACTCGTTATGGACGACATATAATTTTGCTGGCTTGCCTGAAACAGTCACATGTGTTTATTCAATGGAAGAGTACATGTTTCATTAAAACGGTCAAAAAAATGCAACATTTGAACAAAACAAGCCCAGTTCTGTAATAAATCAACACTGTGAAAGTTCGAGTGATTCATTTTCATTTATGAGAATATGTAAACCATATGTCAACGTAAACCATAATTCACAAATTTAAACCATAATTCACAAATTTTTATCATAAGCTAGTCATGTAGAATAAGTTCATTTTAGGCTTGGGTGTTATCTAGTTTTTCATACTGCCATTCCTTCTAAACACCACAGTGTATGGTATATGACGGAATTTAAAAAAATGTAAATCATGTAGGCTACTGTAAACTCCTATAGCCTAAACGGGCTGATTAGTGTGGAAGTTGAGTGCTATGGAAACATGGAGACAACTTCATGCTGTTAAAAAGATCGCCCTTCGTTTGTTGAGATCACTCCGCTTCTTCGTTGTCGCCCAACACACCCTGTAACCACCCCCTAGTGTGTATCGGACGCGTAGTTAACCAATCTACTAACAGTAGCGTAAATCTTAACACATAAGAAATTGGGCAAGGTCGCTGTGAATTATAATAAATATTAGTCCTGCCTGCACCATAAGCAAATAATTTCTTGTATACTTCCAAATAATTCTTCTGTTGGCTAAGTTCTCTGTTGTAATAAATTCATTTTATTTTAGATTTGTATTCTCCATGAGTTAAAAAAATAAGCAGTTGCAACTTCTATGTTTCAGATAACTTCATTCACATGCATAGTAATGTACATCTATCTATCACTATTGTATGTATTTGTCCGCAAATGTTTGGTTCGTTTCGCCCTATTGTGTCTGTGTGTCTGTTCCAGTCTGCTTCCCTAACCGTGGACCAATGCAAGGAGGACCAGGAACCAGGATTCTGCACGGTCAGCAGCATGGCGTTACACAGAGACTGGTAAGGGGACTGCCGAGATACAGGCCTTGGAACAGCTGTCAGCGTTCAGTGAGAGAAAGACCCCGAGGCTGAGGGCCTTGACAAGTCGGACAATGAGCAGATCTGTGGAGCACATTCTGACTGACCAAACTGTCACATAAGCAAAGGCTGCGGTTAAAGCGCCGGGTGCCGTGGGGGTGCTGCGGCCATTGTGCCGCTGTCAGCCAGTCGATCAGCGACAGTGTGTGGCAGCCCGGGCGCCAGCGTGGGCCTTGTTGTTGCCCGAGACGCTGATTCCCGTCGCCTCTTTGTGCCCGGCAGGGTGCTGGACGTGCGTCCCAACAGGCTCTCGGTGGGGGGCGTGAGATCCATGGAGCCCCTCCTACGCCGGCCAGGGCAGGTCGCCGCTCATGACTTTGTGGGCTGTGTCATGGAGCTGGCCATCAACGGGCATCCATTGGAGCCAGGCCAGGCCCTGGAGACGCATGGAATCACGGACAGGTTCGAGGGGCCGGCTCCGCAGGACTCAGAAACATCATCTTCCTCTTTCAGTCTCCCTTCAGAGCCCAATATTTAACATATATCGTGCCTTAATTGTTTAAAATGTATCATTCAGTGCTCCCTCATTGTCTGGTGTTAAGCACTGAGCATCCCCTCACTGTAGTGTTTCTCATTTAGCATTCATAATTCACTCAGTTTTGGCATTTAGCTTTCAGTGACCCATCGCTACCTGCCATGTAACATTTAGCATCTCCTCACTGACTGGCTTATTCATCACCTATCCATTTTCTGAGATTTAGCATTTAACACTTCATGACTGCCTGACACTAACATTAGCTACCCTGCAATAAGAGTACTCTCATTACTGAACCCTGTACCTATTGTTTCAGATGCGGCAGGATGGAAGGAGCATGTGGAAATCAGCCCTGTCACCATGCTGGCACGTGTGTTGACCACTGGTCCTGGCACCAGTGCCATTGTGTGGAGGGTTTCACCGGGAAGTACTGTGAGAGATGTAAGCAACTATTTATTAGGTTTGGAATTCATCTGCCTGTATCGGTGTGTGGCACACAAATCACTGGGTTTCAAGCTCATTTGCGTCGATGTGTGGGGTACATCGATATTTGATTTCAGGCCTCATTGACTGTGTCAGTGTTCTTTTATATAGATGAATGACTGGGTTCAGAATTCACCGACCCGTGTCTTTGTGTGGTACATGAGTGGTTGAGTTCAGAGTTGATTGGCCTCTATGTCTGTGGTTCACCTGCAGTCATGAGTGCAGACACGGCTCTGTCCCTGAACGGCTACGGCCGATTGGACTACGCTCTCAAACCAGGAAGGAGGCATGACATCCTATTGGCTGAGAGCCTGAGGAGCCCGGGGAAAGACCTGGCCCAAGGCCCGGCTGACCCAAGCAGTCTGGAAATCCGATTTCGCACACGGAGCTTGACAGGGACCGTACTCCATGTGCAGGAGAGTAGCAACTACACTACAGTGAAGGTAAGTAGAATAATAAAGCCTCCTCCAGAATTGATCCTACATCTTTAATTATATACAGCTCTGACTAATCCAACAGCTGTGATTCAGCCATTACTATTAATCCTACAAACTGAGTGACCGAACAACATTATCTGTAATCCTATTATACATTTTCATTCATTTATATTCTCAGCCCTGTTTCCTGTCCATACTCCCTATTCCTCATTCCAGTCTACATTACTACCCCCATTCCAAATTATAATCCCTATTCCTGTTCCCTTCCTTGTTCTCATTTCTCCATTAGTCCCATTCTACTTTCTAGGGATGGTAAGATTCACCGATTCGCATCGGTGCGCCGGTAAAACGGTTCACAATGCAATTACCCTATTAAAAAAGCGTGCACCGATGAAGGCAGGATGCATCATTTCTAACATCTTTGGACCTGATTTATTAATATATAATTATTAGTAGAGGCCTTATTCCTTTATCATTTAGAAATGTGAGAAATAGATTGTGACCAGTAATTGTATATTTTGATTGATTCCCCCTCACTAAACTGTTTCTCATGTGCACTCTCTCATCTCCAGCTCTCCACTGCTGTCAAAATATTTGTACCATATCCAATTTCATAGCATCACATTCTTTTACATCGCATCATATCCCTATTACCTTCCTTATCCTTTCCTATTGTGTTTTTCTAAATGCTAAATAAATCATGTCCAGATCTGTATTCCATTCCATCATCTAAGGCATCTTTCATCTCCAGGTTAAAAGAAGCTCTGAAAATCATTGTTTCTTAGTCTAGTATTTGTAATTTTCACACTATATTTAATCAGGTATCAGCAAGGCTTAACATGTACCTAGCATTTAACATGTACCTAGCATTTAACATGTACCTAGCATTTAACATGTACGTAGTACGTACCGCTCTGAGCTGCATATCACACTGCAGCAGTAACGAACAGGGAAAATCCATGCTACCCTTTCTGTGAGGATTACCATCAGCATCACGTTCCAGTTTAACAGAACAAGATACTCAGTTTGCACACATCAGACAACATCCAGCATCAAAGAGTATTTTTGACATGATATGAAACCTAGAAAGGATTGGTGGAGAATTTAAATACTTTCCAAAATCATTAAAATACTTCAGATTATAATTGTTGGTTACACATCTGACTTTGTGGTATTGCATGTTAATTAAAATATGCACTGTGACCACAGTAACCATGGTTTAATTGCAGTCAGTGGTAAAACTAGGGCAAAAATCGGGGTCCCTCGAAACCTTTGAGAAAACCACAGTGCCATTTTATGTGGAATACTGGGTAGTCCTAGAAAAGTATAGCTGTTGGAATTTCATTAGCTTGGCAATGACTTCTTCGCGAGCTTTTAATACATTATTTTTGATGCTAATATTTACATAAGCAATTCAATCTACGCCCAGCAGCTTTACACAGATAGAATCAGGTTGGAAAGCTGGGTGTGTTTGATCGGCCTGAGGCCATCGCAGTGATTGACAGCAGCCCCTTTTCTTATGTCCAGCTGAAGAACGGACATCTGCTGTACGTTTCGGACGCAGGCGTCGGGGGCAAGGTGGAGAGGACATTAGCCGAAAAGGCTGTCTCAGACGGGCAGTGGCACACCCTTCTGCTTCTGAAGCACGAATTGGCCACTTCGCTCAGAATTGACAACAGCCCGCCCAAGGAGATCTTGCATCTCACTCAGGACTTTGGGGGGGTTAACGTCCTAACCCTCTCACTCGGGGGGGTCCCCTCAGAGTCCATTCAGAAGGATGGCTCAGGTGAGTCACTCATATTCAACCTAACGTTGACTTTCTTCTGAAACACTACTGAGGAACTCTACAGAGCTATATTTATACTGCGATGATAAACAGGAATCCTTGAAATGTCTTCCAGCTGGAATCGACGCTCGTCTTGCATACGATGTTGTATCAATTAAATATCAAAACGACATTCCCAGCATTCCCCTAGCGACTCTGTTCCTGGTATTGTTAAGGAAACAATCTGGCCCTGTCACGTATTTTGAAAAGAGATTAGCTCCTCATCCAGGGCGACCTCCCTGTGTCTCAACGGCTTCCTCTCTTTCAGGCTTTGACGGCTGCATAGCATACGTGAAATATAATGGGCAGGTCCTGCCCTACAGCGGAGACCACGACGTTGTCACCATCTCCAGGACGCACCCGTCGGTCAGGGTGGGCTGCCGCGGACCTGACGTGTGTGCCAGCAACCCCTGCGAGGCCGGCCTGCTCTGCGTCAACCACTGGTACAGCTACCACTGCACCGCCCCAGGGGACTGCGCCTTGAACCCCTGTCAGAACAAGGGCAGCTGCGAGCCTCAGGACCCTTATGGATTCACCTGCACCTGCACAGAATTCTTCACAGGACGGACCTGCCAAATTCCAGTAGCTTGCCTGGGCATTGAATGCCCCCAGGGCACCCACTGCGAAATGGCCCCTGGCGGGGGCTTCGTCTGCAGCCTGTCTCCCAAAGAAGGAGGTCTCCTGCCTGTTTGGGCCATCCCGGCTATCACGGGTGGCTGTGCATCTGCCCTGGCACTCCTGGTGCTGGGCCTCATCCTATGCAACTGTTTGCGGAGACGTCGGGTCGGTGAACCCAAGGGAACAAAGGCGCCCGAGGATGAGGAGGAAAAGAAAAAGAAGGGCAGTGAGAATGTGGGATACAATGATCCAGATAGCACCCAGCCATATGGGGACGACATGGCAGTGCGTAAGCAGCCTGAGGGCAACCCCAAACCCGACATCATTGAGAGGGATAACCCCTATCTGATCTACGATGAGGCCAACCTCTCGCATGGTAGTGGACCAGTACCGGGGGCTAGGTCTGAGGTAGAAATGGAGCACTACGACATTGACAATGCCAGCAGCATCGCCGCCTCAGATGCCGACATCATCCAGCACTACAAGCAGTTCCGCAGCCATGCTCCTAAGTTCTCAATCCAAAGGCACAGCCCACTAGGCTTGGCCCGGCAATCGCCTATGCCATTGGGAGTGGGGAGCTATGGGTACCAGACCTCGTACGGGCAGACCCTGAGGTCCACGCCCCTCAGCCATGCCACCAGTCCCACCACTGCCCCCCTCTCTCGACATAGCCCGGCTGCCTTTACCAAACCACCAACCCTGTATCGCCACAGCCCCGCTCGGGAGTTCACCCTGGGCCGCAGAGAAGGGAGCCCCCCAGACCCCCATAGCCAGACTTTTCAGTATGCCACACGACTGGGCCGGCGAAGCAAGAGTCCCCAGACCATGGCAGGCCAGGGCTCAAGACCCAGCAGCCGCATCAGGCAGCCCATCGAACAGATACCCTTGGAGACAGGGCCCCCCGTGGGGCTTACCATCGATGAAGTAGAGAGGCTTAACACGCCCCGGCCTCGCAACCCCAGCATCTGCAGCGCCGACCACGGGCGCTCCTCCTCTGAGGACGACTGCAGAAAGCCGCTGGCCCGCGGGCGGAACCCTGCTGATGGCATCCCCGCCCATGAGTCATCCTCTGAGAGTGAGTCACATGACTCCTTCACCTGCTCTGAGATGGAGTACGAGCGGGAGAAGCCCAGCTATGGCTCTCGCGCGCCCAAACTCTCCCAGGTCAACGAGTCTGATGGCGACGACGAAGACTATGGCGGCCGACTCAGACAGCGGCGCTACTCGAACCGCCGACCCGAAGGTGTGGGAAGTGGTCCCAAGGTACCAGTATCTGAGCACCACACCCTACCCCACAAAACAGGCCAGCAAGCTGGAGCCTTTAACTGGGACAGTCTGCTAAACTGGGGACCAGGTTTCAGCCATTATGCAGATGTATTCAAAGACCTGGCTCTCCTTCCTGAAAACACAGCTGGGAAAGACATTGAGATGCACACCGCTGACGGGACCACGGTCGCCCAGAGTAATGCAGAGGTGGAGCGATATTTGTAAAAATTTTATTTATGTTATCCTCTTGTTTCACGGACCGTCGCTGAAACAAAAAGGACTGATGTGGTGCAGCTCGTGAAAGAGGACATGTTTACATTCCCTACCGATCTCGAAAACACGGTCATGTTCTTTCCGTTTCTCCCGCACCTGAATCCGCATCTTTTAAAGAAGCTCGACAGGCAGTTTTGATAGGTGACCAATGGCATCTGTTTAAAATATCTGTCTGTCCCGTAATGTCCGATCCCTGCTAAAAATGCCTTGGCATGTTATGTATGCATGTCATGTGCTTTTTGAAATGTCTGTTTAAGCATTCTTGTTAGCTGCTTATTTTTATGAAACTGATATGATGCATTCGATACTGAAAACAGCACATGAGTTTAATCTGTCACGCCTGAAGTGCTGTACACATCCTGGGGCATGGAAGGAGAACGTTCCTTAGCTCACCGTGAAATCTGTCACGCTGATGCTGAGGCCACTTATAACCTTTATCCAGAAGGTTTTTGCTCAAGAAAAGGGCATAAGACGGCCTGGAATCTAGGATGACCTGTAGTCTCAGGCATCTGTGATGATTTGTTCTAAAGGTGTGATAATGCTGCTTTGCTGGTGGTAGGAACCAGGGGGGACTTGGTGAGAACCTCCACCCACGCCACAGGGTCACACCGTGTCAGAAACACAGGGGGTGGGCCTCGAAATGACCCCAGACCACCCAGCAAGCTCTCCTGCACGCTCTCTCAAGAGAGCAACTATCACCAACCTTCTGTTTTCATAGAAGTCATCACTTTCACTCTTGCGTTCTACTACAGTTAACTACGCCGTCTCTTTATTGATGTTTGCAAGTGATGAAAAATAATTTTCTTACTTTCAGGGAAAGTAAGACAATGTGTGTTTTTTCAAAGACGAGTTACTTATGTAACACCCATTATTCCATTTTTACAAAGCCCACTGTGTGCTTTGTGTGTGTAAAAGCCAATAACAATAAAAGAAAAAAAGTTAAAAAAAAGTTAAAACTGACAGCTTTAATATATGTGTGGTATTGAGGGGGATAAGGAAAGCAGGGAAGTCAGATTTAATCAGGTATGTTATTGAGGTAAGTTTTATGCAGCTTATTTTCTTTACAAACGAAAAAACACCCCTTACACCGAGATTACCATTTTCTGGGAGGTATGACATTGCTTACTGTTCTCAGGGGCCTCATTCTGATACAGGTTTTTAGCTGAGTGGGCCTCTCACAGGTGCTGTGTTATAAAATCACAAGACCAACTAAAAATTGATATAACTGGTCCATTCTGGACCTACAAGGCTTCCTTACATGCCAGTGACGGAGCATGATTTTGCCAAGCGGATCAGACTTCAGAAAGTTACCGAAATGATAGAATTAATCTGTGTGAATGAAATTCCTGTCTACACACCGTAAGCTATTTATGCTTAGTGAAATAAAATGATGCTTTAATTGCCATTTGTATGACTACAGGAACATCAAACCACTTCTTTTGTCCGTGTTCTCCTTTGAGACACACACGCACACACGCATACAGGTGCGAGCGGGAATCTCAGCAGCAACATTCCAATCATGGGCACTAAACCTACTTAGCCACACTCTGGCCCCCTTAGATGCTTACTATCAGACAATAGTATATCCTGACACTTAATATAATGCAATGGTCTGGCGCCCCAACCTGAGTTATTTTCTGCCTTGTGCCCAAAGATTCTGGGATAGGCTATGGACCCCTACAACTCTGCTTTGGAAAAGCAGGTATATAAAAAAACAATGGATGGATTCATACATTCTATATGCTCATCCACGTTCAGAAGCTGATAGAAAGGCAAATGTTAAATATGCTTCTCTGAGGATTGTAGGTGAACCTACTGCACTCTCTTTGCACGCTTCTGCACGGTGGTCATTTTAATCCAGCTTACCCTCGACTGGCGAAGCTAGGCTGTTAAAGAGTTTCTGCTAGGAGCCGTGGAAGAAGAATGGGTGGAAGGACGACAGATGATTAGTGGCTGCATGTAAGCTAATAGCAGATACTTCTTCTTAGAGATGCTGGACCCCTATCTGTGTTTAACGGTTTGCTTTGCTTAGTTCTACTTAAACCAGCTAGGTGATGGAAGTTTAAGACAAAAAACAGAGAAATGAAAAACAAACATGGATCTACAGGTACAAACCCCAATCCTCTCCCTCAGAAGACGCCGTGGTGGCTCAAGCTGTGACAGCAAACACATCGATGCTTTCCCTCCATGATGGGTGCTCTCCCACTCTCGAGAGAGTGAGGAATTTCATCGTCAAGTGCAGTAGCAACAAAAGTCTGAAGTGATGGTGCGCTTCAAGCTGGAGCAAGGTGGATGTTTTTAAGAATATCTTTAGCCCGGAGACCTAAACGTGCGCCAACTTCCTTCCACGTTCAGTTCCGCACCACATGTTGTGTTTTCACTGCTTTATTTTGTGTGAGGTTTAGACCCTATCCAAGCCTTACATGTGGCATTGCAAGATCCCAAACCAAGGCCCTGGCACTGCGTTTTGCGACTTGGACCATTCAAATAAAATATACGATTTCCCTTCTTTTTTTCATCATTAAAAGAAAACTGTTTCAAAAAGTTCTGTTCTGTTTTCTGTTTTATATTAAGGTCTCATAAGTCACTTTAGCAGTTTCATTTAGGCCTTGATGATTAAAACAGAAATATTTCCCTGCTTCAGGCTAATGTACCTCACCAGGGGAGACCTGTCATTGTGTGTAAACATTTCTTTTCATAAGTGGTGTTACTGTCCTTGGGATTGTACAGTGAAATTTCGCAGTGAATCTTGGTGTCAGAGGTTCAGCGTTGATATTATTCACTGTACTTGATATTACTCCCTTGTTGACAAATTATGTTTTGGAAGCATTTAAACAATTAAAAATATTTAAAAGTTAACCAAATTCTAAATATAAGTTCTAAACCTGTTTTTGCATATAACTTTTGGGACTTTAGGGAAAATTAGGAAATCTTATCATTTAATGTTAACGTATTCAGTTATTCTGCTACAGTTTACAGATCCAAGAACTTTCAAGAATAAATATTTTTTTTATCTTAACAGTTGTGGTGTATCAAAGAAAAAACTTTTTCTGTGACATGTGTGAAGGGCTTTCAGCTGATGTCCCTCTTGCAAGGAGGTGGTTACAGTTCATCTGGTAAAAATGCTTTATTCTGTCATAATGGTTGGGGGGGGAGGGTGAATTCAGCCGTTCAGCTGTGGTTCCTTTGAAAAAAGGTCAAACAATACCAACAGCATGATTATACCCCACCGAGAACCTTAAAGCCGCAGTACAAATCTTTGTAAATGACGTTAGTACTTCTGGGTTAGATCTTTTGGTTCTGATGCGCACTAATACTTAGGTTGGCTTCCCAATGACACGGGAATCCCATAATCGGTTGATGCTTCCCTTATGGCCAGATAGTCTGCCATGGTTTAGGAAGTCATCATGACAAGGCAGGGGGCAGCTAACACAGCACCTGGGGAGCAGTACCTTGCTCAGGGTACTCAGTGGTATTTTGCTGGTCAGGGATTTGAACCAGCAAGCTTTTGATTACAAGGGCATGTCCGTAACCATTAGGCCACCACAGCCACTAAAAAAATCCATTTAATATGTGGTCCCCTCCATGGGGAATGTATCAGCTATTAAACCGTTACGAACAGATACTTGATCTTAGCCAAAAGGCCGAGAAGTGAAGGTACTGTATTGTACCTGGAGTCAATGAACCGCTGAACCAACGCAATGTTTTCATGGGTATCATACAGTAGAGAGTGCATTCGCTATTACGAACCATTTAAGCCATATTTAAGCCGACTTTTTTTATATAATAGCCTTTATGGCAATCCATTCGTAAGAACGAGTTGTCCGTAAGTTGGAAGTTCGCAACCCAGGCACTGCCTGTATACATTTCACAGGCCTCTGGCATCCCGTCCAACAGGGTGTACCCCAGCTATGTGCCCCATGCTGCCTGGAACAGGCTCCAAGTTCCCCCACCACCCTAACGAGGGTAAGCGAGGCTGCAGATGGATGGATTTCCCAGGGCCACACTGCCATTACACAGCCTCTGCAATTGTAAAGAAGCAGTAATTAATCACAGGCAAACAAATGTCTTTTCTCTATCTAATGGAATATGTAAGTCTTGGCAGATGTTTAAAGGGAATAGATTTCCACAGTAGTAATTGTTACCTAACAGTGCCTAGCCATTTCCGACAGTCGTTTAATCTCCCTTTGGGTTTTCCCATGCCCCAGTATCATTTGTAGACCTTTTATCTTTCATTCTACTAGACTGCTGTGCAGATGCTTTGGTGGTCATATTCAGAATTTTGCCTCCACACACACCAGTTCCCAAAATGGTGTCTGTACACCACCTTGCTTCAAATTTAAGGTAGTCTGGGCTGAATGTAATTGATGATAAAGTCCATTTAAACTGGGGTTCCTTAATTCTGACACGGCTAAGTGAGAAATCCAGCTTCTGATACAGACCCATGAACGAATTAACTTTTGGTCTGTAGATTTGAAACACAACTTAAAGTTCAAATGTGGCATTGTAAGAGAACCTAGGATTTTTATCATATTGTGCCCAGATGTAAACAGTCACTAGAGCTTACCAATGCTTAAACAAAAGGGATCCAGGCCAAAAGAGAGCTTTATAAAAAGGAAATATGGTAACACTTTACTTAAGCCCATGTTTTAGTAATTTATAAACACATTCATAACAAATAATAATGCATTCATAATGCATTATAAACACAGTTATAAATATTTAGCGAAAGGCATAACACATTATAGCCATATATATTATGCATTATGAATGCTTTATGAAGCTCTCATCTATAATGCACTATTGATACCTTTATAATGCAGTACAAAGCACCCTTAATGCTTATAAAGACGATTATAATGCATTTTAAAGGTATCTATAGTACAGTATAGATGAGAGCTTCATAGAGCATTCATAATGCAAAATAAACAGATACAGTTTAAACAGATATAAGCTCAAGATGGTGTCCCTCTTATAAAAAGCAAGCCAATCTGTGCATGCATTTCAGCATAGACCTCATGCTGATTGCTTCCTTAATGCCATAGATGTATCCTGTGAAGAACAGATCTTCCTTTAGTAAAGCAAAAAGGAAACAAAAAAGGAATAAACATCATTAAAATTCAAAGCTAACCAATTATTAGACAGTAAATACTGTATAGGCCTCATTAACCCAAATTGCTTCCATATTGTTACTATTTTTATATATTTAACATTCTGTTTTATTAGTTTTGAAGATATCAACATTTTTTTGGAGTTAGTTTCAATTTCAAATTTTCACACCGATTAAAACTAAGTAATAAAAATTATGGGCAAATATGAATTATTGTGCGAACCAATACATCTGTTTTTGTTTATATGGTACAAACTATGTTCTGTAATCCTTGTTATCTTAGTGGTAAAACCCAGATGATTGTTTAGTACACTGATTAACTCTCAGATGGAGAGTCTATGTGAAAGTGATTACTCACATTTTTATTTAAAGGTTTTTGATTTTTATCAGGTCTTGGGGGCATTGGTTTTAAGCGTGTTTTTCCCTTGTCATGGAGATGGAAGTAATTAGAGTCTGCTGTTAACTGTGTAAATACGTGGCTACTTCTCTGGACTCAGTTTGACCCAGTAAACCCAAGAGTCGCAATGTTTCAGAAAGGGGAGAACTGGGAGGTGAGGGATTTAATAAAGTCCAACAAAAAGGAATCAAACTTTGAAAAAAGCAATTCTGGAGGTAAAGGGGCCAAACTAACCCTCCTGTGATGGCAGGCTGTGATAATGAGCCAGAGGCTACGTGCTAATGCTCCAGTAGACTCAGGTGGGGCTATATTAATGAGGTGTTCATGATAGCTTATTCAGCCACTTTTCAGTCAGAGCTCCATGTGATGATGTGCCAGTGAAATCAATTTCTACTCAGTCTGATCTCTGAGTGTGAAAGGATGCTTTCTCAATAGCAACAAAGGCCTTAGCCTGTATTTGTCTAAAACAGTTGTAGGAAACGTTGATCCTTGAGTGCCGATGTCCAGCAAGTTTTCTATCCTACCTGATGAATTACTATCTGCCTGAGATCAGGTGTGGTTCATCAGAGACCAGGTAGGATGGAAAACCTGCTGGATACTGGCATTCCAGGATCAAGGTTGCCTAACCAGGTCTAAAAGCAGCCACACTTGACTCATTGGGTGTGCTCTCCTTGAAAAAGACCTAAATTGATACATGTCGATCTTTATCCATTGAATTCTGATTGCTGTGGTCAATGGAATAATTTAAGTAAATGCATTTTGGTTTAAAGACTCATACTTTGTATTTAACACGGTTAGAACAAATCTTTTGGCTGCAGCTCTTTACAAAAATGAATCCCTAGCGCATACTGCTGATGAGGTGAGCATGACTCCTGGGCTGGGGAGAAATATACGGTCATGCTCCTTGTGCATTGTGCTCTGTTTTCAATCAGAAACCCAGGGTGGGGATGTAGTAACTTTGGGCCAAAAGCTACTTTTATAGCCCAGTTGCGGAGATGGTGTGATAAGACTGAGTGCTGAGCCTGTTAGAGCTGGGGATGTTTTAATATATGAAAGCCCCCAATCAATCCCACTATGAATGCTCTAAATAAGAATCAACTCTAGGTTCATAATACATATTTTATTTTATTCAAAACTCACTTCAATGTAAAGAATCACGTGGAGGAATCATTTCACAAAATATACTGTGGTCAGTCAGTTGGACAATTAGTTAAGTGAAAAAGTACTCTCTGCTTGAATTTGTAAAATAGGCATCATGGACTAGTCATTTTTATACTTGACTATGACTTTGGTTTGTCTCTGGATAAAATCACACGTTAAGGCCACACTCAAAAATACATTCAGGATTTCAATTATAAGGTATTTATGTAGGCTTTGAAGTTCATTATTCTAGAAGACACTATTCTCCTGTTCTCAATGATGGTTGTACATATGACATGCATTTTACAGGCTTAGGATCTAAGCTGGGGGGAGCTGATTAAAGATGTTGGTGTTTTTCAGGAAACTAATAGAGATATCAAATATGTTTTTTTTGTGACAGTTCATATGCAGTTGATATTAATTTTGATATTATTATTATTATTATTATTATTATTATTATTATTATTATTATTCCTGAAGCTTCAGTCTAGTTTAGCTAGCTGCTCAGTAGTTTACAGTTCCTAACATCCCAGATGTCTCCAAGGCAGTGCTGAGAGGCACTCCAGCTCACATCCACACAGGCCACACATGTGTGTGAACTTACACAAGGGTCAACCTACATGCAGCCACGACGGCACCTCATAAGATTTCTCAAATATAACAGAAAATCTCATAGGCTACAGATTCTGATGAATTATGTGAAAATGTTGGAATCGAGGAATAAAATTACTTCGATTGCCCATACTGGGTGTAAGTTCGGCTGGGTTTCTTTAGGGCGTATGCCTTCTACAGCTTTGGATCGATCTGTTAACACTTTTTGGGCTTAAATGTGTGCAAAGTCTACCGGGCTGTTAGGATGAAATCAAGTGGAACAAGATGATCCAAAAATACCCCGACCTTTAGAAAAATTTTGCCCTTTTCACCGTCAATTAAGTTGTTTAGTGCTGTTTTCTCAGGAATGGAAAATGTCCAGACTTCAATCACTTTATTCCAATAATCATATTTGTGTTCTGTGTAAAATATTGTTTATATTTCTGCTCTGCATTCTGCTTTCAGCATTTTTGTGAAACGGTGAACCACAGATTTACTAAATATTTGATTGTTAAAGTAAATGTTTAAAGTGCGGTGTTTCTATTTGGCTGTTATTTCCAAATAACCAGAGAATGGTAACATTTTGCATACTTAAAAAAAAAAAAATCCCTTGGTAAATTATTGATGAAAAAAACGTGGAGATTTTCCAAGAACACTGGAAGGACGAGTATGTACTGTGTAAAAGGTCAGAGAAATCACAACTTAAAGGTACTGATAAAATGAGTAAGATAGCCATCAACTCATACTCGATGGCTTTAGATAACAGGCGTACCAATCTGTCCGGACGCTGGCTTTTCAGTACTATACTAACATTTACTTACACCCACAATATGATAAGCAGAATAGTAGTACGCCTAAAATATTAATGAGATGCCCAAAACTTAGCAATACGTATAAATTCAGCGTATCCTTATGATCATTAAATTTGGTTAGCGGACAGAACATGCCACTGTTTTGGTATATAATGGAAGTGATAAGCCTGAAGTGGCAATGAAGAAAGGGACAGCTCAGCACCCACAATATCTTTTAAAAGAGGAGATATTGTGGATAAACAAGGTAAAAAGACGTCGTACTTTTTGCAGTTTAAAGTCCGACATGTTTATTGACCATAACGATA
>JAAGVU020000049.1:5614016-5624668 GCA_011763525.2 Mormyrus iriodes
ATTGTGGATAAACAAGGTAAAAAGACGTCGTACTTTTTGCAGTTTAAAGTCCGACATGTTTATTGACCATAACGATATGCCGAATTCATATACACTAATATATATATACAGATAAAAAGTGGATTAGGCAAGCTACCAGCAGTGCAGAGAAGCAAATGTTGCTGAGGCAGCTTATGTACTCTTTGCCTGGTTGACTAAAGACAGATGAAAACTTAAAGCTGTCTTGCCAGTTCATCTTCATGTAGCTGTGCTGTCTGCTAAACATGGCTACAGTCATTTTTAGCTTTTCTGCATCTAATCACTGAACTGCCACCACAGCAAACCACAATCACTGCATGTATCTGCTAAATTAGGGACTAATAAATATCATAGGGATTAATCATGTAGTAAGCTTCCCAAAGCACTGGTTGAATAGTATGTCAGAGATTTTTAATAATAAAAAAAAGGGGGGGGGGTGGTACTGTGGTTAGCACGGTTGCCAGGGTTCGAGTCTCCACCCCGGCTCTATGTATGTAAAGTTTACATGTTCCCAGGCTTCCTTCAGTTTAGCCCCCCAGTCTTCCTAAGTGTTCTACCTAAGGTGAACTGGCATTGCCAAATTGTCCGTAGGTGTGAATGCCTTAGTGTGAATGCCATAGTCTATGGCCAGCTATGGGTTGGCATCCCATCCTGAGTTATTCCCTACCTTGTGCCTGTAGCTTCCAGGATAGGCTCCAGACCCCTATGACCATGCATAGGAAACTCTGGGAATGGAAAATGGATGGATGGGTGGATGGATGTTTGTTGGACATTAAATGAAGGTACTTGTTACTCATAGAAGAACATAACAAATGTAGGCTTTTAATATGGTTTCTTACAAGTTAAAATCTCTACAAAGTTAGTTCACTGTGTTAAAATCTAGTTGTCTCTCTGCAAAATGTCTCATTTATGAATGGGCCTGCTAGTACCTCACATCACTGGTAGCTGCCCTCGTTGCAGGGGCTGGTCCATTTAGTTCCAAAAGGTGTGTATCTTCTGACCTTAATGAGTCATGGGAATCTGTTCATTGGACTCAAAAGCTGGCATAATCAAAAACAGAATCTGAGAAAGGCACAAAAGAAGAGTCATTATATAAATGCCAGTGTCTCACAGCCAGAGATCAAACTGAGGAGAAATTGACTTCATTTTGGCATCCATGCGGTATGACCTTGCCCCATGGCTGTGGGTCGGGCCTTTTATGTTTCTTCAATACGTAGACGTGTCTGTTTTACTTGTTATCTACCCTGCTTCTTCTCAAATGAATCTTTGACTGACATTTCTCAGTTCATTAAAAAATAAGCATGCATTCATTGAATGAGGGTAATTCTGTAATCGCCAGTTAAAGAGGATTGTGAAGGTAGCAGACAGCTGGCCACATCATTGCTGTATGATCTGTCTCTGTCATTTTGGTTCTTGGCTTCAATGACGGATGCCTTGATTGTAAATGTATAGATTCAAATGGAACAGAAGCCATCTGACTAATAAAAGATAAGAATAGACCTCTGGGAAGTTGCCGGAAGGATGCATACAACAGGAAACAAAGATTCCAGTGCCGTACCGCAGATGTCTCAATGGCCGAAAGTTTAATGCTTCTTTCCCCATATGCTGTAAATCTGAAGCGCTTCTGAATGACTCTGTACGCTTCACTTTGAAGGCTACATTTCTTTGTTCCTGTTTTTGTTGAAGGCATAAGGCCATTCGGAGCCGAGGGATCTGTTTCCCATTACGCAAATGCACTGTGATGATCTTAAACCTGTTTGCGGTCGGCCTGTAAGTTTCACGGGCGGGTTGCATGAGGCCCCGTGCTCACGCTTTGAACATGTGCCTCTCCCTTGCAAAGCCTGCGCTAGAACTAACAAAAGTTTAAGAAAAGTAGGATAAGCCTGGTTGCCCTGGAATCACCCTGTTTGTCATTGCTATACTGTTTCACGGGATAGACATTCATATATGGGATTTGGAGAAGCTGAAGGTTCTGGAGTTAGAAGCCTTGGGTGGGCTTAATGCCATTATGTCCCCCTCCATGCTAACCTTGATAAATGTATGAACATGGTAACCTGTGGAGCTCTTATAACACAGTCCTGAGTGCATGGGTCTGACAGTATAGCTATTTCCTTTCATACTATAATACAAGAATGCTAAAAGCCTTTAATAGCTGTAAAAAAAATCTCCTTGCATGCAAAAGTAATTCTTAATATTTGGATCTCATGGGTTCTCATACTTCTGATGAGTTTAATTTGAAATGTAAATATTTATTTCTTATTTCTTTATTTTTTAAAATTAGTTATATTTAAAATGATGAGTGCTGGATAATGTTCGATGATGACTAAATGGCTTGCTGAATGTCTTGTTTTCAGTCCACTTCAGTTTTCAGCTATTTTCACAGGGTGTCTCTTTGAGTGCGTCCTTATGTGACGGATTCTAAGCTAACTGAACGTTAATCTAATCAGTTAACATCAAAAATCACTAACTTCTGATCACTGAGAATCAGAGTTGGTCACCTCTCTATAAACGGAACACTGTAAGATTCAGAAATCTCACCTTAAGGGATCTGATATGGTTTTAAAATACGGTCTAGATACTTCACAGTGAATAACCTAATGAGTGCTTGGCTCTGTTCATTTTTAGATATATTTGCCTTCTGGAGAGTACAACTTGTTTTCAACATAACCTGTTGAATCCAGAGATCCCACAACATACAGACTTGGACCACCTATCAACCTTGTGTGTTTACAGCATGTGATGAATTGTTATGTCAGGGAAAAATGCCCACTATCTGGAATAAACAGCGAGACAATATAAACCAGGATAAATCTTAATTTAACTATCCCAGTGCTTTTATTATTCCTTATTATATTGTTCGGTAACACTTTACTTTAGGGTAACAATGTAGTTGTTCACGCTTACTTATTTAACCAGAAACAAAGTATTAATTACGTACTGATCTCATGTTCGTTCGTCATTAATCAATCATGACAGTTCATGTATTTCACGCAGTTACTATATTTGTTCATGATTTGTACTTGAGTTGCGACTGAGTTACTAAGTTACTTGTGCCCCCTGAAGTAAAAAGTTACTCATTGTTCTTTTGTATTTTATTAAAGGTTTTTTTGGTGTATAATTTTAGCGTGTCCTTTGCTAGCATCGCAGACAACTTCAATGGGAGCACATTTGGCATTATGATGTAATGTCCTGGTTCGTTGCCATATAGTGTTCCCCACTGACTGTGCGCGGCGGCTTATCCAGTCTGGACTGTGTCGTTTGCCAAGCATTATCAACCTTTCTGTATCATAAAACTAATTATCAATGGCCTTATCCAATAAGTCATTTTTATGGCTAAATAAACAATACTTTCATAGTCCGACTTTTGTCCTCACTCTTTCTTACAGCATAAACAGGGAAAGGCAACTTAATATATTATGTTTCCCGTGGTTCCTTAACCACATATCTGGTGTCTCCTGATGTTAACTATAGTGTTTAGGTGTTAAGTTTCAGTGTTCTGAAGGGAAAGACAGAATGATAGGGAAACACGACTTTAGTTAGGTCCTTCTTACTGATTGGAAATAATTCCTTAATCAAGGGCACAACTGAAAAAACCCTCATGGAGCTTAAAACTGCTTGGAAGTTTAATTCCTTAAAGAAATGTACTGTATGTTTATGCCCAAGCCACTCAAATTAAAAAATTGCAGACAGGCTTACCTCAATCGATACAATTTCCAGCGGACATTCATAGATCTGGCTTCCCCTCTCTTATCTCTATATGCTGTATCTAACATGAGGCTGTGAGTGAATGAAATTATTCTCAGAGGAACACTGACGCCATGGGAATCTGCCATACATGGAGTTTTACCATGAAGTGAATGGATTGAGTGTTTGTGTGCATCAGTAAACGTACCCAGAAACCAGACATAATCAAAGTCTCAGCGAGAGCCGCATAAGGAAAAGAGCCCCAAGTCAGATTTTGTACGGGTTAAGAGCAAGAACACTGCCAGAATGAAACAGAGGCATGGCCTTCAATGAAAGAATCAACAGGCGCCTGTAGCTTACCAGGCCAAGCATGGCTTTGGGCTTTTACATCTCAAGAGGAACAAAGTCCCCAACCCAATGGCTGTTTCCAGTGCTTCATGGAAATGGAGGGTTTGGAATGAGGCTCAGCAAGCAGGACTTCTCATCCCCCCCAGCATCCCTAACCCATAATGCCTTTCCTCACCAAGCAAGGTTGTTTACTTGGGCCTTCTCTAGATCTTCTGGCACAATGGCACTAAAAGTATCTCTTGTTGATTATGCAGTTTCCTTTCTCATCTGCCAAACAAATCTCCCACTCCTTTCTATAACAGGTGTTCCTTTTCAAACCACTCAAGGAGAAACCTGACCTGACCAGCAGTTTCCGCCACTCCAGCTGAGCCATTGTGCTTTTGTGATGATAAAAAAGAGGTCTGTTACTTTGGGTTCACAGCAGAGGGATTTTGTAGTAACTGTATGGTGTGGCCAAGGGTGTGTACTGGGAGAACATCTACACTCCTAGTAACTTTCTGCTGAACCATCTGTGAAGGTCACTGGCATTAGGCCAAGGTGCACTGAGCAAATTAACCAACGAATTGTGCTCCTCACTTATATTCTGACCTAGCTTGCAGCTCATGTTCTACCAAAAAATTAGAACACGGGTTTCTTACTGAGCCAGATAACTTGTCGAATTTAAGGTAGCCTGTGCTAAATGTAAATGAATATAGATACAGGCCCCTGAGCTGGTCAAACTTAACATTGAATCGTTCGGTAGCCTGTTGTATTTGCTCAACCTCTGTTGAACCCCCTACCAGTTGGGACTCAAAGTAAACAAAACCAAATAAATTAAAAGATAAATAAATGTAACCCATAGTTCTTGTCATGGCACAACACTGGCAAATGATAAATGAAATCAGATGATTTGTGTGAGGCGCGGGCTACCTGTCATAGACATGCTTGGTAGAAGGCTATTCGATTTACGAAACTTGTTTATTGTCATTCATCTGTGAAGAACTGGGGTTCATCAAAACTTGAAAACCCACAAAAAGTTCTGAGATGCCGCAGCCTGAAGCCAGTACATTTACACTGTCACAAATCTTTAAATATCCATACATCTAGAAACAAACACCACTGACATACGAGAAGTTTCTCATTAATGGTTAAACAATTATCCAGTTAAACAAAAGCATTTCGATCCATTAAAATCTAAGATCTTGATGTTGAACACTCAACGGCAACCCCATCTGATGACTAGCAACTTCAGGAGCGGTGCTATGACACGCAAGACACTGACAGCAACAAGAACCATGACCTGTGAGGTTGAACCCTAGGGCTGAACCTAGGCAGAACAAAGAAGTGTTCAGTGGTGACTGGGCACCGACCTTGCATCATTATTTGTGTTGTATACATCTGGCTGATGCTCTCACAGAATGACTCACAGGATGACCAAGGCCATATCCAGCTACAGATGGTGTTCTGTAACTTGATCTCCATCCAACTGCACGCCAGGAACCGCTAGCCATTGTCCAGCATTTGGATACAGTAAAAGTGATGTCGTTATGTTTCTTTGGTTTCCCCCAAAGCCTGGAGCTCAGACCTCAATAGCAACATCCCAACTGGATGTCTTGGGCAGCAGCCTCTTTGCCGGTCACGCTGGCTGCGGCCTGCTGCATGGCTCTGCTAGCGAGGTTACCACGAGCGCCGCGTGACGCTGGCCCTCCCTGTGTCCCAAACAGTATTCGTACAGACTCAGATGCTCCACATATTGACTGAAATTGTGAACCTTTAAGAAAAATGATTTACATGAATAGCCTCAGTAAAAAGTTCAGCTGTATTAGTACAATTAAGGTCACAAATAAAATTTAGAAACAAAGCTAGTTTATTATAATTATTTTTTTATTATTATTATTATTATTATTCATCCATTTTCTGAAATCATTTGTCCAGGGTAGTGGGGGATGCAGAGCCTATCCCAGAGGCTATGGTTATAAGGCAATGACCAACCCAGGATGGGGCACCAACCCATTGCAGGGCACACTTACACACTATTCACCCACGCACACATCTATGGGCATTTTGGTAACTCCAGTTCACCTTAGCATGTTTTTTTACTTTGGGAAACCGGAGTATCCAAAGGAAACCCCAAGACAGCATGGGGAGTTTGTTCTCCGTTTGTTGCTTGGGTGTCCCCTCCCCTGTTTAAGTCCAAAAATGCAGTTAGGCACTTCTAAAATGCTTATAATGTGCATGTGCCCTACAGTGGACGAGCATCCTGTTCAGGGTGTTCCCTGCTTGATGCCTCGCGCTGCCTGGAATAGGCTCCAAATTCCCCCAACTCTAGACTGGATAAGTGGTTGGAAGATGTATAAATGAATGCAATGTGGTATTAATTTTGAGAGTGCTGAATCAGCATTAGTGATAGACTGCCATCCCGTCTTGGAGGTCCCCTGCCTTGTGCCCTGTGCTTCCTGGGACCAGCTCCAGGTTTGCTGCAACCTTACACTGCATACGCAGTTATGGAAAATGGATGGATGAATCAATGCATCTCTGTTAAGTTTCAACGAGTTTTTTTTTTTTTTTACCTTGTTGAATCCTTTCTGCACCGTGATATTTTAACAGTTTCGGAATTCACTGCTCAGATCAACACAAGGATATGAAAACCACAGAATGTATGTTGATTGAGGATGTTAGTACGTGACATGTGGGTAAACAGATTAAGTGAAATACATTTTTTGCACATATTTCAGACACTGTTTTCCTTTAGTCAATACAAACTATGACTATGTTTGAAGTAAAAATCGCTCTTGAGTTAATCTGGGCCGCAACCTTAATAAAAAGATAATAGTTGTAGAACTGGTTCTGATGCGGATAGACTGAGGTGGAAAATCACATTAACGTCAAATGTATTAATTCACTAAACTGCTAAACTGTTCTGATTTTCAAATGCAGATATGATTCATCCAAACCCAATGCAAATGATTTGTTACGTGCTGATGCTGCAGTTTGCTCAATTATGCTTATTTATAGGTCTAATGCTTACTGAGAGTCTGAGAAATTCATCTCATAAAGGACCAATCAAAGCAGAAGAGAAAATGTTTGTTCGATTGGTCGTGCCTTTTCAAGTCGAGCTTTCTTCAGTGATTAATTTCCACGCTGTATTTTTCTGGAACCTCCGGGTTCTCGCTCTTTGTGGAAGAGCCAGATCCGCTTAGTTTTTTTTCCCACCTGCTACTTTAACATCAGAGCCCGCCTTCCCATCATGGGGCCACCTCTTTTTTTCCACATCCATTTTCCTCATTACAGCAAAGAGCATTTAATTTGGGGAACCAGCCTGTTTCTTCGTGGAAAGAGAACAGTGGCAATTGATTCTGAATGTCTTTGAAGCTTACTAGGTTACAGCTCCTGACGGATTGTGTATTCTGGGAATCTGAAAAGTCATGTCCTTCCACATTACACTCTGAATCGGGATGAAAAGAGTGACTACATCTTTTTAATGTCTAATTTTACTGATGGTTATGGAAGCATTTCATACTATAGAACTTCTTATTCTTCTTGTTATTGTTATTTTATTGTTATTATGATTATTTTTATAACCACGCTGCCAATACTAGAATTGAAAAATTCTCTAAGGTCTCTGTATATCAGAATTAAGCTTTATTTTTCACGTACAGCCCTAGTGCAAGGAATTTGTTCCAGCGTAACTGGTCACATTAAAGTTAAAAAAAAAAAAAGTTAAGTAAAAAAAAAACAAAATGGCACAGAATTTTAACACAGAGCAAAGACCGACCAGCAACATAAAGTATTAAAAAAATAAGCGTAATGAGACAGATAAGGTGCAATGGGGCAAACCGCCTGGACAGGCTAGCCAGAAAATATAGCAAAGGTACAAGGTTGACAGAACAGCAAAGCGATGCGATTAAGTATTATGCCTAGATATAAATCACCACAACAATTATTACTAGAGTAACATATGACGTTTTCTCATTAAGACGAAGATTATCCCTGGAGAGTCCTGTCCTAATTGCCCATGCTAACGATGTGTCCATACAAATGAGTGCAGAGTAACTCAGATGAAAGCACCAATACAGGAGAAAGTGACGGGCCGTTTACACTACCCGGGCTGCAGAGTGCCGTTTCCTTCCCCTTGCCATCTCTCGGCCACTTCAAACGCATCGAGAGGCCCCGATATGTTTTGGCAGAACAGCCCCCTGCCTTCGAGTCCCTCTAACGCGAGCTGACACTCGCGACCAGGCGGAAGGCATTCCTGGCTGTGCTGCCGTGACCTTCACCCGCCTCTTCTTTGTTATACAGATTAGCAGAAGCTTCTGTGTCCTGAACCTGAATTACTGTTGACACTCGCAGTACTCCGCACATACAGTGCGGTCAGTTCACCCTGGTCGCTGTGCTTTGCACAAAAGATGGAATTATCAGAATGCTCAAAAATCTCTTCGTGACTACAGAGGGCATGAAACAAATGGACAGATATGGTCTGTGTGCTCAAGAAGCAGAAGTTCAGGAAGTGTTAGTGGGCATTAAGAGGGAGGCAGTGAGTTAAAGAACTAAAAAGTATTTAATGTGTAATGAATTAATTTAATATGTAATTTAATCCTCAGTAAAGTACTCTTACCTAATACTTATATTCTGCAATAGCAACATCATCATAATAATACTAACTCTTATTAGTAGTAGTAGTAGTAGTATTATAAAGTCACATTGTGCTGGCACTGAGTGATGTTGGCATGATATATATCACGGTTCCTCAGTTCTGGTTCTGGAGGAACCTGGTAAGTAGCTTATGAAGATGGGTCTGAGTAAGCAAATCTGCAAACTGTATTGCAAATTGGCCCTCATGCACCAGAACTGGGTAACCGTGTTGTATATAAGAAACTACTGTTAACAGGCTGTCTGAAAGCTTACTGTGTGTGTGGCGTAGTGGGTTACAACTGTACGATTAGAAGGTTGCTGGTTCAAACCCCATTCACAGTACAGTAGTCACATGTCCTTTGGGCCCTTGGGTAAGGCCCCCAAAATATTTCGGGGATGCTGGGTAAATGGCTGATCCTATACCCAGACCAAAAGCTTCACTCTCAACTGTATATATGTGTGTCTCAAAGGAGAGCATGATGGGACATGTGAAAAAAACATTCCAATACTCCTGTACATCTGCAAGTGGCAAATAAAGGATCACTTCGTTTACTGATCCGTTGTTCTATTATTATGTAAGATTGTAGACCGGCTTCCCCTTCCTTGTGATGTCAGCTTGCCACAGCCTGAATAAGCGATTGGATAAACAATTATGGGAAATGAATGGATGGATTGTTGGATGGGTATAAGATTACGGTTATGTTTAGATTCCTTGTGGATTTAAATCCAGTTCTGAAACATAAAAGGTTTTTAATATGGTCCGTAGTGAGTTTTTTTTTTCTCGTTATAAATCATCAAAATTGGCCTTGACAAAATGTTTTCCCCCATGACCCTATACTGGATAAGCAGATGGAAGATGATGGATGGATTCATAGACTATTATTTTATTTCATTTTTTTTGTGGAATAGCTTGACTCTTGACCCACACCATAAGCTGGCACTTTTGTACATGTAAGGTATTTAAGAAGTGGTTGCACCCCCAGTGTTGCTTGACTGCACTTTGATCATTGATGATCCATAGCTTATTTTTCCTAAGTAATGTGCTTAATTTATATTTTTCATGAATTGCTAGGAGCTGTATTGCAAAATATTTATATGGATTTCTAATCAGACTGGCAAGGGAATCGCAGAAAATTGCTTATAAGGTGAACAGATTTATATTCTGAACTGAAAAAAATGCATAGTGGCTTCAGGTTTTGTTTTTCCCTGAAATGTATGGAATTCCTTTTGGATTGTAATGTATCTCCACTCACAGTCATGGACCAGACTTCAAAGTTTCTGTGGAATTAGGATGAAGATGGAGTGTGTCGCTGTGCTGATCAGTCAGGGATTACCATTGTGCCAAGCTGTCTGGAAAAACAGAGGGTTAGCAGCCTGCTAAGCATTTTTGGGAATGACAAGGGTTCATGCTATGCTAAAGTTTTTTGGGAGTGGAGAATGGTAGGGTTATAAAGGAGGAGAAAGGGTTAGCAGTTTGCTAAGGTGTCTACAGGAAGAGAGGGTTAGCAGTGTACTAAACAATCTGGAAACAGAGAAAGTTAGCAGTTTACTAAGTTATCTGGAGGAAGAGAGGGTTAGTAGTATGCTAAGCTGTCTGGAACAGGAAAAGATTAGCAGCCAGAGCACTAAGCTATCTGGAATTAGAAATGGTTGGCAGTTGTCTACAACAGGAAAGGAGTAGCAGTGTGCTAAGTTTTCTGGAATGGGAAAGTGTTAGCAGTGGACTAATCTCTCTAGAATGGGAAAGTGTTGCCAGGGGACTAATCTATCTGGAATGGGAAAGGGTTAGCAGTACACTAGGATATCGGGAAGCAGACAGGGTTAGCAGTGCACTAAGCTGTATGGAATGGGAAAGGGTTAGCAGTGCGCTAAGCTACCTGGAAGCAGACAGGGTTAGCAGTGCACTAAGCTGTATGGAATGGGAAAGGGTTAGCAGTGCGCTAAGCTACCTGGAAGCAGACAGGGTTAGCAGTGCACTAAGCTGTATGGAA
>JAAGVU020000049.1:5624768-5662706 GCA_011763525.2 Mormyrus iriodes
GCTGTATGGAATGGGAAAGGGTTAGCAGTGCGCTAAGCTACCTGGAAGCAGACAGGGTTAGCAGTGCACTAAGCTGTTTGGAATGGGAAAGGGTTAGCAGTGCGCTTATCTATCTGGAAACAGACAGGGCTAGCATTCGCTAAGCTCTCTGGAATGGGAGAGGGTTACCAGTGTGCAAGGACCCATATACCGAATTCTGACTACGGCTCCAGAGAGTCACAAACTTGGCATCATCAAGACACACATAATCAAATAAATTTCCTGAATGTTACCAGATGTAAATATCTTCACAGTACATTTGAAGTGATTCGTAAAATTAGATATGATGTATCAAGCACAAAAACAAAAAACCTCAGGCAAAACAGAACTACTGCAGAAAATTAGCTCTTAATTTGTGTTAATTACACATTGATAAAGCACTTCAATGAGTAGCATAAACGGTCAAATATGGCACCAAGCATATGTGCTATGCCTTGTGTTCGGTATTACAGAGATGCCATTGGTGATCATCCCGCAAAGCGCGCCGATGCGAAAAATGTGCCATTTCCCTTCATAAGCTGAATCAAACCATGCCAGTAGTGGAAAGTCGTTCACACTCTTTTTCTGTACACACATCTGTCAGCCAGGGATCCCTGATTTACTGCACCAAGCATTGTGTTGCCACGGCTGAAAAGTGTTGTCAGTGAAGCCAGCAGCTGTCCAGCTGAAACAGTTCCAGTCGAAGTCCAGGTGCTGTGTGCAGTTGCATAACAACCAACCAACCCTGTCACAAATAATGCACTGACCTACACTATGGGATAATATTTCACAGTTACTGAAAGCTAGACGCTAAAAGCAGCTTTTCTAAATAAATTCAATCAATTTTGATTAATCCTGTACGAAATAACAGGTTGTTTTTATTTTATTTTTCAGTTACTAACATATGCTACACATTTGTTTGCATGTGTATGCCTTGGCAAATGTGCCACGAAAAACGTTAATGTCTTATTGATAATTTATTCAATTTAACCATGTAAAAACATAAAACCACAGCCTACAAAATGCTGGTAAAATACAATAAAATTCATTTTTTTTGCAGGAACAATTAAACAGGGTGTAAATTTGTAGAGAAACACTCCACCATAACTTATAGTTCAATTTCACTATTTCATCAAAGTATAATGTCTAATGTTTAATATTTTGTTCTTTCTTGCTTAACTTTAAAATTTTGGAAAGCTCCACTTTATCCTCTACAGTTTCCGTATAGTAGAGCAGTGTTTCTCACATCAGTCCTCAGGAACCCCCCAGGTGTTCCACGATTTTTGCTCCAGGGAGCTGGCAGGGAGCAAAAATGTGGACCGTCTGGGGGTCCCTAAGGACCGGGTTGAGAAACACTGATGTAGCACTGTAAACCAGGAAATTAAACAAATCAGTTTAGCTTAAACAACCAATCTCCATATTATTTCAAATATACTCAGGAAAATCAGGAGGGAATCTTTACATTAGCTTAAAAAGTATTTTGTGCAGAAAAGAAAAAAATTGCCTTTAAAATTTGCAAAGTACAAGTCAGGCTCAGTCCTTCAAAGCAGTGAGATCTAAGTAAGATCAAAGTCAGGTAAAGCTCAGCCATGTACAATACAAATTGAAACAGTGTGACAGATTCTTGTACAATTATCAATGATTTAATGTGAGGGAAAAATCAATGTATAGCAGAACTGTCTGTGCTTTAAGTGGCAGCGAATGTATAAATAGAATGTTAGCAAAAAGAAATGGGTTAACAGGTTGATCCCTGAGCAACAAAACATTACAGGCAGTCCCCGGGTTAAGATTGTCTGACGTACGGAAATTTCGTACTTACGAATGAACTGCCATAAAGTCTATTACATTAAAACTTAAAACTTAAAACTTCCATTAAAAACTGGTCAAATACAATAGTTCTTAATAACGAACACTCACACTACTTTGTGACACTCGCGAAAAGATTGCATGGCTTCAGCGGTTCGTCAGCTTGAGGTACAGTACAGCACCGTATGTAGTTACTTGTATTATTACTCTATTATGATAATAATAATAATACTTATACTATTATGTACTGTATTACTATTTTTCCAGTTTACATAAGACAGACTTAGGTAATGGATCTCTTTCGTAACCTCTGGAGCAAAGTGTAGCTCAAAAGCAGCGCCACAAACCCCACAGTGAGCCGCGTTCAGTCTGAAAGCCCCTTAAAGCGGAAGCAAGCTCAAAGCCTTAGTAGCACACTGTATTATCCAATAAAGGCATCTGCCTCTATGTGGTTGCTTGTGGCTCCAGGAAATCTACAGTGAGGATGGGCACATATTCCTCGGTCAGTCAGAGGTCATGCACAAAGAGAATTTAGAGGGAGGTCACATCTATTCATTATGGACCCGCATTCAGTGCATTAAATTACTGTGGATATTAGGCTTTTAGGAAGACCGAGGTAACGAAGGACAAAGTGAGGGATGGGCAACTTTTGCTTCTACTTGGACTCACCTTCTTTATTTCTTTAAGAGAGCACTCCACAAACTGTTTTTCCAGTGGCGCAGGATTAAAGCATGGCCCATTTGCCTAGAGCAGAAAGAGCGAAGTCAACTGACATGTGCTCTCTGTCCACTGTGGGCCTTTACCCTCCACCACTGATGCTAATGGATCGTAGTAACATTCCGCAACATTGGCCCCAAACACAGCCCAGGTCTGAAGTCGCCAGACCTCCCGACAGGTATCGTCACGGCTACCCTGTATCGAAACTAATGGCAACTACAACAGAGGTCTTCACAACAGCATCGTGTTGAATGTTAATGGGCCATGCAGGTCACATGCCTGCTCTGAAATGTTAACTATGAGTGAAGTAGAAATGACTGCTTGCTAGCATGTCCACCTCTCACTAGGTGGGCCACGTTAAATTCTAGTGCCATATTTCATGGCCTGCGAGAGAGCTAGAAATAATATTGTACTGTGTCTAGTTCTGCTTGGACCACTATGCCGTATCAGTGCATTGCAGACTGTGCAATCGCTTTGGTTAGGGTGACCAGAAATTCTGTGTCGGGGAGAACATGTTGAGCTCCTTCAGGTTTTACAAACTACCTTAAAACTGTAAATGAAAATTGAAATGGTAGTTAATAAATCCCATTCTACCTCAAAGTGTCCTCCCCGACATGAATTATTTGGTCACCCTAGATTTGGTGTTGTACTAGAGAGTAAGTAATTATTCTTTGGTTTAGAGTAAAAATATCCATACTAATTGGCTGATTACCCCTGTCTAATGGAAGGGAAATGCTGCCAATTTAGACCTGATTACAAATGTCATGTTTCTTATAAAGATTTAGTTAATTTCCTAGTAAGGCAAGGATGTAATTTAAATATTTAGTTCTTCCTAAATATTTGGAATCAGAAAAACTGACTATCAGTAGTCATTCTGTGTAATACAATCAATGTCGAAACACAATAAGTCATTGATCAACTTATTGAACACCAAATTGAGCTTTGGCTGTACAGTAATTCCATATGCTCCTGCATATTATATATAGGTTATTTTTGAGTCTACCCTGTTTTGATTGTTGAGGGCTGGTCCAGCTGTCACCCTCTTCCTTGGAGTAACTATGACACATGCATGAATAAATAACCACACTGCATTATTTTCTGTTGGTTGAGCCCACCAGTGGACAATAGTGTGGATGGTACAGTAGCTAACTAGGTAGTACTGTGGCCACAGACCTGCAAGGTTGTGGGATTGACTCCTGGCTCTCCTACCCCATCTTGCTTTGGGCATCACTGCAGGGTCAACCACCTTGCAGTGCCCCTGGAGCTGGGGGGTTAAGGGCCTTGTTAAAGGGCCCATGGACTTGTGACTGTTTTGTTGAGGCCGGAGTTTGAACTGGTGACCTTTCAATCACAGGCACATAAACTTAACCTGCTGACCCACTCACCACCTCCAGTCTCTTGCAGGCCATAAAATACAGCACTAGAATTTAATGTGGCCCACCTAGTGTGTGTGTGTCTGTCAGTCTGTCTGTCTGTCTGTCTGTCTGTGTTTTAGGGGCAGTGGAATCTGCAAGTTCCTCCCAAGTTTGCACGGGTTTCCTTCTGCTAATTTGGTTTCTGTGCAGTCCAGCAATGTGGTTTAGGTGGGTTAGTCTGTCAAAAAATTGGCATTTTGGGTATTTGACTTGTTATGGACTGGCATCATGGGATGGTCTTCCAGCCCACTATGACCCTGAACTGAAAAAAAGTGTATATCAATGGATGGAAGATATACAGATCAGAGCTCAGTGTTTAGGCCTGGCAAATCTGTTTTCTCACTTTACCAGAACCCCAAATGAAAACATTGTTACTGTTGGACAAATGCTTCTCTTATGCAGAGCTGGGGAAAAAAGCTATTTCCACACTGTCACAAACAGTAGATTTGCAGCTTACAGTTGGTAGGAAAACCTGACATGCAGGACAGATTTGAAAGTTCTTACTTTCTTATTCTCTATATTTAAAAAATCAATATAAATAATATATTATTCATGTTTAACCACTATGGTGAATGTATGGGACGCATATGCTCTTCATAAATCTATTATTTATGGTGAAATGTTAAAATACATATGAAATATATTAAAAAGAGATATGAAACTACCTGAAAACCATATACGCTCATTAGATCTTTTCCATATGTGGATGTTGCCTACTGTGGGATTTTGTGAGTGAACGAAGAACACGATATTACTAAATCACTACGAATGGGAGACATTGGGCAGTGTGAAGTCAAGAGAAATTTGAGAATTAGTTCATATGCATATGATGTGTGAGTTTCTGTATTGTGTCATACTATGATTTGTAACTGAAACTGTCATGTATTGGCATAAAAGATGACAGTCCACGGTACGGCTTAACATCAAAGGGGACTTTAATGTTAAACTGAACTACATAGAACCAGAAATCAAGATGGGACCACGAGTTGTCTGAACAAAAAGTCAGAAGGCAAACCATTACATTAACACAGACTAAATTAAACACAGGGAAATGCTGGGAGAACACAGGTAAGACACAAAAGCACTTACAGCACATACAGACCTAGGGAACCTACAATGACCAACAGCAGAACAGGACACGGGCAGGTATATATACTCAAGCAATGAGAGTTAAATGAGGAACAGGTATAGGTTTGAAACAATCAACAAAATACTAGAGACCAGAGCTACACAGGAGATACTGGGAACAAAGGTGAAACAAGACATAGGTACACAACTAAATACTAACAGGGCACAAAACACAAAAGCACAAACCAAAAACCAGTAGAAAAATACAGAAATACAAGACAACATAATTAACAAGGGGGCTTATGAAACTCAAACTGTCCAACACCACCATAAGGAAGCACAGTTCTCAGTTGCATACTTAGGCCATTCAGCCAGATGACAGCTCGGGGAGCAAGGGAAAACAATAGGGACTGAAAGAAACTGAACCTAGGGAAACACAGGAAAAGATGGCCAGCGACATCTGCTACCCAAAAGGAGAAATGACAGACAGGACGGGACAAGACACGGGCCGAATCTGATACAAACGAACAAGATCTGAAGGATATAATTCCATAATACATTTATCAAATATACATAAACTAGTTTAGTGGGGTCAGGTAGAATGTAGGTACATAGAACTGTTTTTTTTTTGGGGGGGGGGGGTTGTCAAATTCAGATAAGGAAACCGTGATGGGTTTTTTCTTCTTGTAGGCTGAAGATAATTTGTTTTGATTCATTGATGTAGTTCATATTACTTTTATTTAAGAAGGCTCATAACCATCATGTACTTTAACATTTTTTTTGTTTGATAATGTTCCTCCTGCCATGTGTATGTTATCAACCCCCTTCCAGTTATTTATCCACTACTGGGTTGTGGGAAGTGTGTCATTTGTGTAAACCAAAAAGAAATTTATTCTTCACTGTGTCTTTACACATTCATTCATATGCACTTCATCCCAGAATTTCTGAAACTGAATAGTACCACATTGCTAAATAAAATTAAGATGCTGATAATTGAAAATGGTTTCCAGTGAGACCAGTGTAGATGTACAAGCCTTAAAGCAGAAAACTACAGGAGAAATGCTTACTACAGAAAAAAAAGAGTTTCCTGCTGTTTCTTGTTGTGTTCATGGGCGATTTGCAAAAGCCACTCCATAAAACATGCCACACAGCATGCTTGAAATTAGTATTAAATTCTACGTAAAAGGAACTAACAACTGTTTTTGTTTTTTGTTTCTGCACACTTGGGACCTGTGAATAACTAAAATGAAAATCTCTGGTTGACAGGGTGTTACGAATTGTTGATAACGCCTGGCTGTTATCGTGGACCTGGACATGTACCGACGGAGTATTTCCTCTTCCACTGTTTGATTTAAAGCAGTGTGTCTCCAGAACCAGAATTCATAAGGAATGGTTCCCAGTACATAATGTGTGGAATTACTTTGTCTGACTCGGTTTACTGTGGAGAGGTGTTTGAATCTCTATAATTATTTATACTTTTCTGGAAGGCGAGGATAGAGAGATGGAGTTTTCTGCTCTGCATAAAGGTAATTATGTGTGAAATGGTCTGGGTCTCAGAGGCCAAACATTGTAATCATTGAGCACCAACAGTGGACCGGATCAGTAGGAGCGTCTCTACCATAAACCGCCTCTGGATTAAAATGTAAAAATTTACTACTGTTGTTTCTGCACATTTCTGGTACTGAATCAAGAGTGTATAAAGACAGTAAGATAGTTAAATGATTTTGCAGCTTCAGCTTGTTGAAAGGGTGGTGTTACACATTTTAGTCTAGTCGTTAAATACGACCATTATGTGTAACACGTTAGTGAGTTTGATCACATTTTGGATTGACTGGATGTGATTGGCCCTGGAAGACTCTGATGTCTAATTAAGCAGGAAATCATGTGCAGGGAGAGATTCACAAATGAATTGACACGTTACAGTTACAGTTGAGATGACAGATCTGCGACTGTAACATGATAATTGTTGAGGCTTGTTTGATGGAACTACGGTGGCAGCTCAACTTATTGAAGCAATAAGATGTAAGTAAATAGAACCATGATGGAAAAGATGTCGTTAGAAAAAGGCAACATCCTATGGAATCATGTACTTCAGGGTCACCGTATCCTTGTATATTTAAAGTTTCCAGGTTGTGTATAGTTGCAGGCAAATGTTTATGTTAAAAGTGCTGCTTTCTTTGACTTTGCATGTCTGGAAAGAGTATGCCATTCTTTGGGCTGTCAGTGAACATTAACCGAAAATGGCTGAAAGCAGGGCTGAGGAAGACTTGCTGGCAGGTCGGGCTGACATGGGAACCGTGAGGTCTTGGGCCAGTTTATAGGGTGTCGATTGAGGAGGGCTGTTTGAAAACTTCCCTCTCAGCTTTAAACTTCCTTTAGACAAGCCAGTCCAGGCACTCCCAACATACCCATCTAATCCAAGCCAAAACCACCCACATCCATACATTACCGTTTCATTTTCTCCAGGAGAAACCACTCAGTGCAATTAACAATGCACAGTTTTGCAAACAACATACTTAATGGACTACCAAGCAGTAAGTGTAGTATAGTCACATTAATCATCTCTCAAATTACCAAATGGACAGATACACGATATCCCTGTGCTGTGGACAGGTCTTTCACCAATTAGAATAATTAATAGGAATCTCAGAACAATGCCTATACAGTGTATTTCAGGCGTTAGCTAATATTGTATGCCATAGCTCTCCATTAGAAATTTTGGGTTTTGGTTGACCTCTTGCCATCTGTTTGGCAAACATATGTACCTGAATTATATTATACAACTTTTACACACTATATGGACAAAAGTATTGGGACACCTGGCCATTACATCCACAGGAACTTTTATGACATCCCATTCTAAATCCACAGGCATCAATATCATGGGGATTGTTCCCCCTTTGCAGCTACAATAGCTGGAACTTCTGGGAAGACTTTCCACAAGGTTTTGGAATGTATCTCTGGGAATTTTTGCCCTTTCAGCCAGAAGAGCATTTGTGAGGTCAGGCACTGATGTTGGATGTGAAGGCCTGGCTCACAATCTCCATTCTAGTTCATCCCAAAGATGCTCGATTAGGTTGAGGTCAATATAATCCTGCCATCTTCCAACCTTCCATCTTATCCAGGTTTTTGATAGTATCCTATAATGGACTGGAATCCTATTCAGGTTGTTCCCTGCCTCCCTGTGATCAACTCTAGACTCAACACAACATTGTATTTGACAAGCAGTAAGACAATGACTAGAACAATGGTTTTAATCATTAAAATATTACTCTGGTGGCATTCTGGTTGTGAAAATGAATAGGCATCCATTTCCAAAGACCAAGAAAACCAAAAAAACTGGTTTCACTGGCCAGAAGAAAACACAGGCTGATTCTATTGAACAAGAAATGGAAAAACACAGTCAGATAGATTATGCCTTGACACTGCGGGGTAGAGGTGCATATGTACATAGCAGCTACATGGGAGCTTGGTAAGTAGAGTGAATGTCTAGCAGCTGGGTGTGGGGGCCACAGATTCCAAGGGCTGGGGCAGAGGGACTAGGTCACGGCAACAAAGCCACGCTGAGACACATGCCTGCACCTGTCAGGATCCCATAAATATTACAAAATGCTAACATTTGCTCTCCAATTTCTAGTCTGTGACAACCTCAAATGGCGCCCATCCATCTTCCATCTGCTTATCCTAGACTAAAGCTACTCTTATCGTATGGGTCAGACTTCAGTTTCCCATTTTTAAACTGTTGGAGTCGTGTCTCCTAGTCCCATATCCTAGTCCCAAATCCAAGCTGATTCTTGTTTCCTGGTCGGATTCCTGATTCCCACATTCAGGCTGGTCCCTGTCTCCTTTGTTCACCAATCCACCACACTTCAGGCCTCACTTGTACATGTCGTTCGAAAACCCATCAGCAGCCTAAAGTCCAGAGCAGTTGCTTGTTTGCCCAGAGTATCTTTTTTCAATGGTCATGTGACCTGGCATTCAGGTAGGTTGGCCTGGTTCAGGTGATGCCTGTGTTGTTACTGTTCTGTGTTGTATACTTGGTTAATATAATAATTTGTACTAAGTGCTCTGAGTCTGATGTAAAATTATAATGATGAAACAATTATTTCAATGCATTTTTTGACAGTAAAAGTACATTGGTGAGGTGAGCAGAATGCTTAAAAAACAGGCCTCAGCTTGGGTATGAGGACACAAAACCTGGCCCTGACCCAAACCGAGAGTGGTTCCTGATTACATCACGGTAAATAAAAAGTAAATAAAATCAGGCTCTTGGGGCCCCGTGACCAGTTCCCCCTGTGTAGATGTGCAGCAGATGTAAACTAGCCTTTCATTCCTAGGAAGCAGACAGTTCCCTGTGCCATTGTGGCAGATCGCGGTGTGCTTAACACTTCAGACAGACCACGGCCCATCAGGGTGCAGTTCCTCATGCTGAAAACATTAGGCATCTTTGGCTCATTCTGGAGCAAAGACAGGAAATTAAAAGAGTTAAGTAAGAACAAAAGGACAGAAACACCTGGTACACAAGTAGGGGAACTGAACATTCTGTTTTCAAGTTGATGGGTTGTCATGGTAGAATAATTCAATCTGTATAATTAATGTTATGGACAAATAAGGTGATGATAGACTGCGGTGTATCATTTTTTTAGAATCCAGATCCACTTGATATACTAAACATGTGCCTATGTGATCAAAGCTCAGTCCCACATCTTGATACAAAGACGTCATTGCGAGCTAGATGCGAAAGGCTCCCACGAGAGACTGATCTGTTTCATATCTGTGTTCAAGAGGACTCAACAGCCTTGTCTATACAACAGCCAATCCCAGGGCTCACCAGTGGAGAGCCACCTCTGAAAAAGTACGGCTGTCCCTGCTACATGTCTTGTAGCCTGATTATTACCACTGCAAGTGGACTTCAATGTAAATTTATAACCAGGGATGTTGAATACTTCCATTTAAGTTTGTAGTATACTTCTACTGTCGATAGAACCTTTTCGTTATGAAGCTGAGGAGTTTGGAACCATGTCAATAGTCTGCACAGGCTGCTTCATGTCTACTGAGTCTGTTTATTGTAAGCAGACGCTTGTGTATTTATACGACAGTGATGATAATGGTGAATATGATACAATTCTGGAAGTTACAGAAAGGGCTTCAGGTAGTGATAGGGCTGGTAGTAGTAGAACGTAGCGGTCTAACCTACGCTTCCTCAGTAAAAACCCAGTTACATACTTCGATAAATCTGAAAATGACATTAATTAAATGCATCACCTACTGTAAACAACGAAAATGCAACAAACAGAATCATTCTACAAAAGTGGAAGAGTGAACACACATCACAGAAAGACAGCAGAACAACAGGATGCATTCACATATCTGTCATTGTGTCATAAGTTTACCTCCTAAAAATAACTAATAATAATAATAAATGCATCTTCTGATAGGTTATCCTGAAGAAGGTCATGGGGGTGCGGGAGCATATCCCAGTCAGCATAGGGCAAAAGGCAAGTACATGCACCCAATCAGAGTCATACTCCACAGGCAACTGATTAGCCGCACTGCATGTCTTTGGACTTTGGGAGGAATCCAGATTTTCCAGAGGAAACCTGTGTAACAAGGGGAAAGCGTGCAAACTCCAGACCCACACACAGAGTGAGCTTGGGATTTGAACCCCCAAAGCTGGAGGTGTGAGGCACCAGAGCTCTTCACTGAGTAGTAGTAGTAAAATAAGGAGAAAATGGTGCTCATGATGATGATGATGATACAATTCATGCGTGCAGTAGTCTGGCTAGCATCCTCTATTTTTTACGGAGATGCTGACTTCTTCTGGACGGCAAACCCTGCACTCCCTCCTCTGAGCCCGGTGGTAAGTAGTCCTGGACATACCCCAAGCCCCACCACAAAACTTGCTCAGCCCTTTGCCAGAAGGTGTCCTGCCTGTGATTAATTATAGGAGACATTGGCAGCTAGGTGAAAATTTGCTGTGATAGGAGACTAAATATGTTTCCATTTAAAGAGTCAAATAATTATTTAACGACATGCGTTACTTCATTAATCATCAAGCATCAGCCTAGTACCAGTGATCTGATGTTTGCTATTAGCAAACAAAGGCTGTTAATTATTTTGTTTCTGATTTTAAGATGCATGCGGGGTTGAATTGGCCCAAATATCGTTGAAACTGATTAGTGCTTCACTAATGGAAATTCTGCACCCTTTTGTTTCAGTGGGTTTTTTGTTAGCCTGATCAGATCTTTTATGGTCTGACGCTGTTCCCAGCCCACGTCGTCAGGAAGGTGGAAAGACGACCTACGAGCGACTGTGTCTGGCCGTGTCCAGCGTCCGTGGCCAACGTTATGGAAGACAGACCTCCAGAGCGGTGATTTAGGGGGACATGACTCTACTGCTTCCACATGTGGTGGAGCCCTTCCAAGTCAAACACTCCCCCTGCCGGGAACATTAGAATGATGGAGCGAGCTGGGCTAGCATCCGCCGCTCACGGCGTTTGTTTTTGTAGCTTAAGGCTCAGGCGTAGACCGATTTCGTATCCGCTGTCCGGATGGCACAACGGTCGCTGTCATATTGGGGCATCATTCACCACAATGGCACGCAGCGCTGTGGCCACAACATTGCTATCCATTATTAATTTTAGACTGTACAACACAGAGATAAAGATGGCCCTGTATTCTAGTGAGTTCTGTTTCACAGTAAGGACCCATCTGTAGACCTCAACAGAGCATCAGGGATTCGCTGACTACTGTTAGCTACATACAAAAGAGAATGGTTTTCCACAGGAAGTGGGTATACAGAAGAAAACTGCTGCAGGTCCCCTGTCTTGAATTTTAACCTGAACCAAGCCCCATAAATCCTTCCAGATACATGATGTTGGAAGCTGGTTTTGATGGCCATTAGTAATAAGCTGCCATTTCAGTTAATGAACAATAAACAACGTGCAAGAAAAATACATTTTGCGGTGAATTAATACAAACAGAATTTAACTTTTGGACATTTTCACACGTTAATGATTTTATAGCGACATGTGATCATTTCTGAAACACCATCCATTTATTGTTTTCTTTGGAAAAATACTTGTATAGCACAGAGCGGCTGCACGTTTTGAATGAAATGTTTTCAGTGATTTTATTCTTGTTTTTTTTCATACAAGTTGCGGGTGAAATAGTTCTGTCCTAAACCAGATACACTTCAATGACTTCTATAACCACCTGTTCATATGTGACTCTGCCTGACAATTCTGCTCTTAGTTTCACCGATAAAAATCAGACCGAAAATTATAGGAAGTGAGTGAGACCGCATTGAATATGGGCTGATCAGGCATTTAAATTAAGTTCTGATTCTTGTCACCCTGAGTTTGTATGTGTTTTATCTCACTGCATATTTGAGTTACCCTATTTTAAGGACAGACTGGTAACACTCATAATTTCAATTACTCTTTTTCCATATATTTGGGGTGGTTTGAAAATTGACTGAAACTGATTTGCTAGACCATTGAATATGCGAGTGAATATTTAAAGTGCTTGCCCCTTAGTTAAAGACGTTTATTTCCATGTTTAAATATACCCCTTTACAAAGTCTGTTACAGTATGGGAATTATGTCAGTTCACATCTTAAAAGATGCTCGTAGGGCATAAATTTATTTGCCCTTCCAGTATGCATATCGATTTCCATCACAGACACCAGTGTCCTCCCACAGTCCAAAGGCATGGTTTTCTTAATAGCTGTTAGCATGTGGCTGAGTGAGAATATGTTTGTCAGCACCCTGCAGTGGACTGACATTCTATCCCGGGAATGTCCTACTGTTCCAGGGATGAAACCTGCAGCACAATAACTAATTTAAATGCAAATATCCAAAAATCACTCAATCCATTTTTTGTTGCTTTTGTGATGAGACCACTAATGGCATAAAGTCTGGCTTCCTAATCATATGTTACAGTATTCGGCAACAAAACTCATTCAGTCGTCATGTAATCCAACAAAAAACTTTCATAAAATTTTAAAAACTACGTCCACAGAAATCTCGTCCGAAACGTATCCCGTGGATTAAGTGATTTTTGGAAATTTGCTCCTCACCTGTACAATCAGGAGGCTAAAGTAAGTTACAAAGGGCGTCATCAACTACACATGCTCCCACCCTCTAAATTAGACACGGTAGATATGGGACTGCAAACCTTATGTTTGTTGTACATTCAGGCTCCATTTCAAGCTTCTCTACCTCATCCTTTTCCTTCAACCCTGCCCCCCCCCCCACACACACACCCACACACCCAACACAGAAACCCTATTACTTGCTAACAAGCCCTTATTGTTCAGGGACTGAACACATCTAATGCCTCACAGATATGCTACCAATCCTGAGGTTAACGAAAATGCAGTTATTTCACGTGGCACGAGAGATTCATCAGGAATGCAGGACACATGATTAGCAACATGTGTGCATCTATGTGGGCTCTGCTCAGTTGAAAGCGTGGCCCTCCAAGCCAAAATGATATTCGGAATATGTTTGCGGTCGACTCGAGGAAACTGTGGTCTCGTGGCTGGTAAGCATGAAGAGGCCCTGGCCATACAGACATTCAGAAATACCAGTGTAAAGACATCACTAATGTTTGGGGGTTACATAATACTCTTATATTGTGACGCATGTCCCATTGAAAAAAACACACAGCCTTTCTCAGTTTTATTATGTCATAGGTCCTGAACATCCTAATGTAAGCTTGTAGTCCTCTAATGAAACCTTCTGAGGTGCAAAATATTGTAGATATTATAAATGTAGATAAATGTAGTAGAATAAAAACCCCAGACAGCTGTCTTATGACAGAGTGCTGAGCCTGTGTTCAGCATATGGCCACTGTGGTATAAATAATTTCTTAAATCTCTTTAAAGACTGTAAGCTTGTACACCATGCATATAAACCTCCTGCAGGGGCCTGTGCGTGTTGCTTCTTAGACTAACCCACTGCTCTCTCATGCATGAGCCTTCAATATTCTTTATTATTTACGTCTGTGAATTTCACAGGAAAAAAAAGGAGCACTCCATGATGATAGAGAAAAGCCTGTCATGTTTAGGTGCATGTTATCATCTAAGAAATCAGCTCTTCCTTGGTCGATCTTCTAACCGCTTATCCTGGTCAGGGTCAGAGGGGGGCCTGGAGTCTGTCCCAGGCAGCACAGAAGGCAGGGGCACACCCTGGATGGAATGCCAGTCCATTATGGGGCACAAAGAATCATGTATTATCACACTCTATGGGCAATATGGAGACCACACACACACACACACACACACACACACGTTTATATTCATATCTTTATGGGGACTCTGCATTCATTTCTAAGGGAAAAACCCTAATCCCATCAATGACAACCTTAACCCCTACCCATCCCTAACCTTAATCATAAGTAACCAAACAAATTACAAGGCTTTTGGCATTTTTGGTTTTTTAATTACAGTCACAGATTTTTATAAAACTGAGTTTCCTCTTGTGGGAACCCAAAAAATGGTTCCCACAACGTCAAAATAACAGGGTTTTATCACATTGTGGCGACATTTGGTCCCCCAATGTAATATATCTATAACTCACACAGGACTTCAACCCCAAAACTTGGAGGTGTGAGGTAACAGCCTTACCCACCAAGCCACCGCACTGCCTTCCACTTTGCAGTTCTATGAAAAAATTAAAACAGCTGGTTGACTGAGTTAATGGAGTGACTAAGAAGTCTCATTAGAACATTAAGCAGCACACAGAGTGCTCTTGTGGAGCTGATTTTCAACTTTTACTTTCTGTGATTTCAGGCAACCATAAATGTGAACTGTTTTCAGACATACTACAGGGCCTCTCACACTGTGCCCTAGGTGGCTCTGCCTACAGCCAGGCTCAATTAAGTTTTGGTGAGGCAGCTCAGAGCCATAAATGTAATTGTCTTCATTCTGGTTGTGGTGATGAACACCAGCTGACCCTTCTGCCCTCATATCCAAATGTGGAATCTCACTCTTCATATTGAATGGGGTCGAGCTTTTTTCACCATCCGAATGGACACAGGTTTCTAGATCCAAAAAGTTTAACAATTACTAATTATAAACAGCTATTGCATGTCCGTTGCTATAAGTCCAAAAAACATTTTGCAAACATGAGATCATCTCGGATTCTCTGGATCTTGGCCATCTCGATTGTCTGCTTGTGTCAGGAAGTAAACAAGTCACGTGAAAAAACTGTCCGTTTTTCTTTTTAACACTGAATGTACAAAATTCAGCTTTTTTTCATTCATATCCTTCTTTTTGGATTATATTTTACTGAGAAGTTTTGTTGATGGCCATCATACATGTTTTGCAGGATTTTTTAAGGTGGTGGGGGCATATCAAAGTTATTGTGAATCCCTTTTTTTATTGTCACGGGGAATGTTATTTTGTGTCACCGTATACCAATATATGGATGGTATTACAATAAAGTTTACTTGACATCAAATGACTTGATTTGCAGGGGCAGTCGTAGGATTTTTTTTAAGATGGACGGCATAAGAGGGGCCATAATTCATACATGGGGGGGCAACCTTAACATTAGCCAATGATACGTTTTGAATTAGTGAATGACAGGGGAGTTATCACTCTGGTGTCTATCAGCTTTCTGCTGGGGCCAGTGACCCTGTAGCCCCGCCCCTTTATTCACCCCTGGCATTATGGGTAGCCTGTTGAGAAACTGAGACTGGTGAGTCTAGTGAGGCTGATGTCTTCATCCACCAGATGATCTGAATTACACATAGCATCCAAACAGAACCTCTTGGCAATGAGGAATACATTTATTGTTGGAAATTGTACCCTTTATAAAGATGAACCTGATGTGTGCAGGAACAGTATAAACACAAAAACATTACTGGAAAATAAACCACTAAATAAAGCTGATTTGACAGGTGAAAAACACTGGTACTGTGGCCGGGGTTACGGGGAAAAACAAAACAACTATACTAACACAGGGAAAGTGGTCGAGGGCAGGTTGACCTAATTATTCCACAGTCATGTGACTCTTTTGAGAAGAACTACACCTTCCCCACAGCTGCTACACTCTCACACACACATAATTCATGTTGGTACCATGGTTCAGCTGTACCAACATTTTTTCTTCAGTATACTTGGATTATGGGTAATCTAGATGAATTATTTCATAATTATATACTCATGCACGAATTAATTTTGTAGTGCAGACAAATCTAGATGTAAAAGCTATGCTTAAAAACTAGAAATTAGTAATTGATTCAACTTAAAATACATTTTAATATAGGATGCATTGAATATGGGATGGACATGGGTATAAATTAAGGGGGAGATGGCAATATAACCACCCCCCCAAATAATCATATTGCCATGAAGAATGGATGGACCAATGTTGAACCAAAAGTTATGCACTTGGGACTGAAACTAATCATTGTATTTTCCTTGTTAAGGAAATGTTTTATAGGATCATACAGTAAATTATAGATTACGGTTACAAGAATCTTTATTTTCACTGTGAGAAGCAAGACCATTAAACCTCTCCAAAGTGTCATTTTAAGGATAGTTCTTCTGGAATTAAAGGATGAAAGATGCATATGCTTTATGCATAGTGATTAGATAACAAATCAATTATTTGTTTGGAAGGGACATTATTGCAAAATGAAAGAAATAAAAATGAAAACATAAATGTGGTTTTTAAATGTTCCAGAACCAGACTTTTCGTATGATGAACAAAAGTACATTTGTTCATGTTGCCAGTGAATTACTGGAAGCTGAAAACATAGTGAACTGACTCACTGTAATAGTTCATTGAAAGGCATTTTGTTTTTGTGGTGAATGAATCCGCAGAAACTCATCTTTTCTGATAATGTTGCCTTTACATTCCACTTTAATATCTCTCCATTTCTCTGTGGATGCAAGCTAGTTATCTCTCGACCAGGCTGCATTATCCAAAGGAACTGGCATAGTAAAAATATTACCTTCTGGAGTACCTTGTCCGTGCACAAACTTTTGTGGTGTCCTGGATCAAGCCAACATGGAAATTCTAAAATCCTTCCCTAAGCTTTCCTTGTCTTAGTTACCACCTCTTACGGCCCACATATTTACTTTTAGGCCTCCCGTCTCCTGCCTCAGATTCATACTTACTTAGAGGGCAAGATTAATAGATTTTCAGTAAGCCGGTTTGGACATGTATGTTTGCTGATTGTGTGTGGAGAGTAGGGGCATAGCCTGGATATCCTGTCTGAATTAAAAGCAGGAAAATCTATCTCCATGTTCCTTGAGGCAACATAAACAAAGGTGTTTTGGTGACATTTAAGGTCACCTTGCAGACAGCATAGCCTTAACATAGCGCTGTCTGGCTTCTTTGCAGCAAAACAGTGTTAATGAACTTGGCTAGATTTATATATAGTCATAGTGACAGTAGGCTCAGCTTGTCAAGCACAACATAAAGCCGAGAGATGTTAAGGAGGCTGTAATTACCAGCTACTGTAGGCCTTCTGTCTGGTTTTAGATGCACCAAGCCAAAAACCAGTCATAACTGGGACATGGAATCCCAAAGTGGAGGGTGATAGAATACTTTTGAGTTTGATGTCTCTGGGAGTTTTATGTTTTAATGGGTATTTGAAGTTAGCATATCATTCCCCCCCCCCATCCACCCCCTACCAGGATACCTCTGTTTCCGTGCCTCTGTTGAGCTGTAATGACATGGAGGACAAGGAGACATCTGCAGAAGTGGAACGGAAGCAGCCATGGATCACGTCCAGCACATACAGTAGGAAAACACTGTGTGGTGCCCCCACCCCCAGGAGGAATGCCCAGGGGTAATTATGGGGGGAGCTGAATGTACAATATGAAATGTTAGTTAGTTAAGAGCTAACCCAAAGAGTTCATTACCCCCACGCACATTTTCCAGCCACTTCCCCTCCTGTAGCTCTGGGGCCACACATCTTCATGCACTGTCCATGCTGGTCTCCAGAGACTTAGAAGGTTCCAGAACTCCAGAGAAATGCTGGCCAATGGTACTTCTGCTCAGATGTATTAGTGTTGGCAATGGTGGTGGTTGTGCTGGACACTTTGCCTTATGAAAGGAAGATACTATGTTACAATCTTGCACTGTACTGATTAAACGGAGAGAGAAAATGGCAGTCTCAAGGAAGAAATCACTAGAACAGACTGAGTAGATTAATGAGACAATGTTTTGCATCATGCTTCTAGCCACTATGAAGATAGGTAAGTAAATTCATTGAGTTAGACTCACAAATACCGCTGGTTGCATTATTTGTCAAGTAATATAACAGTCTGTATGTGTTTATATGGTCATTATACTCTACCAATTAGCCTAATTACATGTTTTGGACTGCAGAAGGAGACTGGAGTACCTGGAGAAAAACCTATTTAAATGAAGGTTATACAGTATATAGGAGATAAAATGAATTTTCAATGGACAGTGACCATTATGAAATGATCCACTTAAATAACTGAAACGCAGCGGTAGAAGCATTTACTCCTAATTTACAATGAAAAATACGGTGGTTCTGATTGGTCCTTATTCTTCATGCTGTAGACTGTAGTTTTCTTTTTAAACATTTAATGGTCAGGATTAAAAACAGATGAGCTTGATGTCAGAAACACAGAGCTGGGAGGAGGTGAAACCGGATGGCTTAAACAGGATCGCCAGGATAATTCTGGTAGCTACAGCAAGGTTCCAATTCTTTTACTCATCTCTCAATAGATCCATCTTCGGGATCGGTGTTACTGACCCCACGTCAGAACAAACCCTTAAGGGACAGCAGATGAGCATTTTAGTTCAGTAACAATTGCTCCCAAGAAAACAATGAGATCGCGTGTATTACCTACCAAGGAAACACTTTTCCAGCTACAGCCGGGCCTTATTTACGCTGGCAGGCAAAATCTTAAAAAGGAGCAAGGATTTGGCCTTGTTTTTCTTTGTTCCGTGTGCTTGGAAGACGCAGCTGAAGGTTTTGTGGTTAGCGCTGGGTTCAGGGCCTGGAGAAGGAGAAGCTGGACCACAGCCATAGGCTGCAAATCGCCTTTTTGAAGGAGTAATGGAGCAAAAGTGCAGGGAAACTGCCTGTTTAAACACCAACGCACCTCTGCACATGCGTAACTAAAACGCGCATGCTTGTACTTCCCATGACTTTGGGCAGGAGAGATGATAAGGACATGATATTTACTGACTACATATCTGAATGTCATGACTTGACTTGGAGAACGCAGCTTCTGCATATACCAAATACTCAAGATGATGACTGCCAGCACCCTTGAGCATGTTATGAATTTTAAAAACACTTTGCTGCCCAACACATCTTTGCTGTCTGAGGGATGTTTGACAGTGACAGCCTTTCAGTTGCTGTTTCAGTAGGTATGTTCACCAACAGGACCTCAGCTGATTGAAGATAGCAGAGCAGATAGGAGCAGATTTCTGAGAGATGAAGAACGCATACTGAGATCAGGAATGTTTAGTTAAAATCCCTGACGCAGAACGGTGTTTTTCGCTGAGCGCCCAGGTTCCACTTCTACTTACTAATTGTTTCACCTGGGATCTACACATATGAAAACATTTTACTCTGAAAAAATGATTAAAGACTATGAAACGTCTATAAAATATAGACTTAATGCAATAACATGTGTACATTTAAAGCATGATTCCATGACTCCATATTTCCACATATGGGCTTTTAAATAGAAACTTTTACAGAAGTTTGCAGTCAGGCCCGACCTGAAGATGGATTAATATGTCCAGTATGCTTGTGATTGTGTAGCAAACTAGTAAATGTCGAGCAAGTCAGTAGCGAGAGCCTGGTGCTGCCCTGTGTTCACATGTATTATCTTCACACCTCACACATCGTTGATAGAAACATTGCACAGAGGAGAGCAGGACAAAAATAAAATTAATGACGCATCAAAATGAACCTAAGGCTATCAGCAAGAAAATTTTGATATTTGCATCCCATCCGATTTTAATATTTTGAATAAATTAATTTGTATATAAAAATCCATAAAACCACAAAACAATCATGTCAATTTCACGACATTTCCAGCTGTTTAGACTATAAATGAAGAGCTGTGAAAAAAATCTATTTCATTATATAACTATCAAAATTATACAACTGCAATACTGCATTACTTGAAAACAACATTCATGATGATTCTGCTACCATTGAACGATTTCCTTAAAGAGCTCCCTTCTTCAGTCTATCTGTCGCCATTTAGCTGCATAAACAGAAACAACAAACTTGTCGTTTTTGAAAAAACATCATTTTTATGCTACAATTCATCTTAGGCAACATACATTGAAGAATAGATGCTGGTATAGGAGCACAAAGAACACAGTTTACTGTTTAAGGAATTGTTTCATTAACATTCTTGTATGTAAATTGTTTTCTTTATTGATTAGTTTTGTTTCCCTGTTTTTTGTTTGTTTGGTATGTATTTTGTAAATTCGGTAGTATCCCTTTAAGAATGTGAGTAGATTTTCTTGCTTGCATGCAGTAGTACGTGAGCAAAAAATGGTTTCGTTAACCGGTTTTAGGAAAAGTGAGAGATTAGAGCCACACGGTTTTTTCTGACGTGATTGTACTCACAGGAGTGGAAATATCGAATTGTTTCTGATGGAAGGAGAATATTGAATGGATATCATCTGAATGTCAAAATTAAACTGTTTTAAAGAAGAAGTTGCAGTGGAAAGTTTTTCTTTTACTTGAGCGCAAGCACAAGTCGGTAGCAGCAACATTTATGGATTAAGGACAGCGTTGAGTCTAAAGCTGGGATATCTTGGGATGCACACTGTAATCGCTTATGAAATCAACATCCTAATGTTTTGGATATTTACTGAACTTTCTACACTTTGCATAGCAAACCTGACTCTAAGTGTTTGGCAATAATTGTGGCTTATTAATATTTTACCTGAAAAATCCAGAACATTCTACACTGACAGGCTATACAAAGCAACACTGCAGATCTGCAGGTCTTGGCAGCAGAATGCATTTAAGAAAGAATGTTCGAGCATGCTGAGCTCTGACTGGATGCAGATGTCCTCCAAATATTTCCCACTACGCTGATCAATGGATCCCGCAAGAAGAAAGGCTGATTAACTCACATTATCCCTGGGGGTATTTAATCCTGCTGGAAATTAATCAGGATTAGCTCCAGTCATTGGCTCATACATCTCAGTGAACAGCTAAGCTCACTGCACATCATAAATCTGGACTGTGATTTTTGCCTGCTTAAACACAGTAGTTTGCAGGAAATAAAACAAATATACTCTAAAATATCATTTAACATTGAATAACTGAGAGGTGATGGACAGGTGCCTGGAATTTTGGGATAGGGAAATTTCCCAGAATTCTCCTTAGCCATTCCAAATATCTTATACCATGGCTCCATCGCACCTAATTCAACTAATTACGGGGGTGAAGATGATTATTTGACTGATTAGTTAATGGTGGAAATGTGCTCACTGGAAGTTTGCCGAAGGGCTGAGTTTCAAGCTTGTTTTTGTCTAAAACCTTAAATTTTGTATAAATTTGTCTTACACCCTCCAGTTCACAAGCATATGATCGTATCTCCAGCTGCTCCTTGTCTTTGTTTTGCGCCACCTTTATAGTGTATCTTTGTCAATCTGTTGGAAAGCGCCCCGTCACCCACAGCGGGTGTTCAATTTCACCCCACCTCAGCCCTTGCAGTGTCACCACATCTGGTCTCCCAGTCATGAACTGGATGGATGCGGAAACCATGGGAAAGAAGTATCTTATCTATATGGAAGCCATACAACTGGCTCTTAACTAGAGCAACCTGCCTGAAATGTGTCCTTCAATGGTACAGTAGCTATTACCCTTTGGGTAACTGGTACTCAGTAAGACGGGTAATGTGGTTTTCTAGGTCACAGGCTTTGCCCATATTTTTGCATGAAACAGTATGTCCTCAAAAGCTAGTAACTGTTAATGATTCACAGTTAATCCGATTCAGAAAAGGAGAAATGGGTAATACATATTATTTTTATAATTTATTATAGTCAAGCTGTGCTCTTTCGAGCAGAGATGGATAGTCCATGTTCAGAAAGTAAAAATCTAGACCAAGATTTTGTTGCAACCAACCAGTTGAGTATAAAGAGTCGCAGTCACAGAGTACTCAGCTGATTGATTAGAACAAAATCATGGTCTGGACTTTTACTTTCTGGAGTTGAACTATCCACTTCTGCTTTTGAGAACTGTGTCCATCTCTCATAAGTGTTTGTTCTGTCAAGCATCATAGAAATTGGAACAAATCCTGTAATTTTCATATATCCTTGCTGTCTGCAGTGTTTGTGAACTTCCCTCCCCTAGTTAGACAGTTGGTGACTTTAAAAACTGTAAGCCACAGTAAATTCAATTTAAACATCTTAAAATAGAAGCACCGAAATTTGTGTCTTTAGCAATTTTAATAATTTTAAATTCAGGGTTATTGGTTCAAATCCCAGCAAGGGTGCTGTTCCTGTGACCTTGGTGTTTAAATAACCTGAATGGCTGCTATTACTTAATACTCAGTTGTCTAAATGAGTCGCTTTGAATAAACAAAGTGAGAGCGAAAGGAAAGCAGTGAAATTATAATGTTCTCAGACTCATGGCACTTAATACTGGGAACTTATTACAGCAAAAACACTGACACAAAACTACTGAGCAAAGTCAAAGCTAGTAATGTCTCTCTAATGTGTTTTAATAAACCCAGTTAAAATCTGTTAACAATAAAATAGCTTCCGATGGTGACGTCCACTGAAAATGTTGAATTTCCTCTGTACATGTTACAGAATATAAACCAAAGTGTTTTCCTGTCCAGTGGGGTTTGAGCATTAAACTGAAGTCATGAAATTCACTCTTAGGAACCGGAAAGACATCAGCATGGGAATTTGCCGAAGATGGTGTGTTTCCTACAGGGACAGGCTGGGAATATCAAATACAAGAGTTTTCCAGTAAGTGACTATAATATTGAGGTACTCATTAGGCTTTCAGAGACCATTGAAGGCCTTGTTCAGGAATAATACTTGAGCCCCTTTCAGATATGTACTGCCACCCTGATCTTTCCTAGACATTACCCGGAGGAGCTGTACCTATGAATGCAAATGTCCGCATCAGTCATACCAGATACTAAACAGACTTTACCCTGCTACCTCCCTAATACAAAGCTAGGGTAATTTACGATTGACCCCCATGTAGAATGGAACAAGAAATTGTCCGGAGAATTCACTGCAAGCAGGTGGACATGTTGATGACATTTCTATCATGCGAATGGCACAAAACGAGAAGAATGCAAACATCCAAAGCCAAAGAAAGAGGGTAATTTACATGAATAAGCCTACAACGACCATTGCTAACTGGAGAGACGACAAAATTTGGGAACTTCTTTCAGTAACTTCTGTCTCCATCTTCAATGTGCTGTAAAAAAAATGTGATTTTCCACAGCGTACTTTTTGCGTTATTTTCTGTTTCCCGTATGCTCTACCCAAGCACCACCCCTCGTCCAAACCAACCAGAGTATTTCTAGTAGGTGTGAACACGTCTGACCTGGAAAATCTCTGGTTATGTGCCACATGTGGAAAAGGGCAGCTCCGTAACATGTCCAGACCTGATTCTCCGGACGTTGTCCAGAGTTCATGTGTGAAAACGGCATTTGTTTGCTAGATTTTAATTAATTAAGGTGCTGGGAATGTGAAACACTGGACGACTAACTTGATCCTGGAAGTTATGATACAGTGGTTAAAGCTGCAGTCCTAAGCAAGAGAAGAATGACGTTAAAGAGCACTGCCAGTCAATAGAGTCGTGCTAACCAGCTATTATTAATATCTCATGACTAACCAAAAGGGAGGTCATTTTCTAATATATATGCTCTTACATAACACCAGCTCCAGAAGAGCAGTGCATTTTTTAAGTAATTCCAGGTTATTCCTTAGCAAGAAATAATGTAGATAATAATTATGTCTTCCTGACAGGGCCTAATAGATTGCCCATCATCCTCAGAGAGCCAGCAGTGGTTCTACTGGTCAGCTGTGAGGCTGTCTTTCTTCCTGTGCCAGTGGAAGTCTGGCTCCATTGCAAGGATGGCGTTTTTGTGGGGAAGGAAAATAGCGTGAAGGGTGGCCATGGATTCATACGGCTTGGCGCATGTGGACACACAGGTTAACACGCACACACACATAATCACACACAAGTCCTTCTGTGATTTTTTTTTTTCATTTTTTTTCTATGACAATTATTTATTAGGAGTTTAGCAAATTTGTGGGCTTATTGTTCCTGAAAATATCGCCAAAATGTTAGGAAATGATGACCTCACCCCCACCCCACCCCCCCACAGAACATACATACATCCTCACAAAAACAGATATAAACAATCGCAGTAACACTTTACATTAACTGCACTTCATAATGCCTTTATATTGCATTCGTAGAACATTCATTGCGCCTTCATAATGCATTTATAATGCATTCGTAGAACATTCATAAGCAGCATGTAAGTATACCTTAACATTCTAACACACATTAACAATTTTAATATACATTAATAAGAAATGTTATATGATAATAACAAACATTATAATTGTTTAATGTTATAAATGTTTATTAAAGCTGTTAAGGTATGCTAGGATGTTAAGGTATACTTGCATGCTGCTTATGAAGGTGAATGCATTATGTACTGAATGTTTTATGAATGCATAATGAATGCATTATAAAGGTGCGGTTAATGACCTAACCCCCACCGTCATGTTACAAAATACGCCGACTTATACTCATATGTACACATGCAATGCAGAAGTGCACAGGGAGCTGAAAGATGTGTAGAAATGCATAAAAAATTCACATGCCTGAAGCTTCTCGAATTAATAGCCAACCTTTAGGACTAATCGGTTACTGGTTTTAGTCCCAGTGGAAATCCTGCTTTTGTACGTACGTTTGAGGAAAAAGATACTTAAATTGGCTCACCTTAAGTGAGCAAAGCCGACAACTGCACGCTGTCTGTGTTGTTTTGGATAAAAGTGTGAATGAATCAAAAAGTAAAAAAAAAATCATGAGTAAAAGAAGATAAATGGAACAGGGATTAAGGCACAAGACCCTCAAAGCCATTACAGGAATAAGTCTTCATCAGCCACTTAAAATGGCTCGTAGGGAAAACGATGAATGAGCTTCATTAATAGCTGGTCTACATCCTCCTGGAATGAGCTCAAGCTTTTGGCAAGAATTTGGGTTCTGCAACACCACACACCACCAGAGCCAGCTAGGACTTCCTGAGGGGCCTATGGTCTCGTGTCTGCAAACGAAAATATTCACACGCTCATAGGGGCAGTCGTGACACTGGATTGTGTCACTCAACTGGTCATTCATCACCAGGGTTTTAGTTTACACTGGGTCTTCGCATCATTCCTCGATATGAGCACATGAAGAATATTAAGTAACACAGGAACCAAACACTATATACGTGCTAATTTCACTACCTTTTTGACAGAGGTCTGACTGTTCGCAGCTGTTGGACCTGCTGTGAACAATGCTTCCTTAAATAAATAATGAAAAATAAATACAGAGAGCTTTTGATCTGGGCAGCATTTGCAATCACTCAGCTGAGATTTAGATATCCAAGTGCAGGGAACGCAACAGCTCCATAAAGTTCACATGAGTCCATCTCCAGCTGTGTTCCAAGTCATTTGATTGAGCTGCTGCATGACTTGTCTTGTATTCAGAGGAAGAAAGTTAAAACACTGGCCTCATTATAGTCTGGGCAATCTTATCCCACCAACCAACCACACCATTAAATCAGGAATCAAATTCGCAACCCTGAATCTGGATGTCCACCGAGCTATGCAGCGGACACATCATTCCCTCACAAGACGACAGGGGTACTATCTCTACCAATTCCTGGCCTGGGAAATGGTAAAATATCAACATTTCAAGGAGATAGACAAAGCAACAAAAACAACAAGTTGAACTGCAGCCAATTCAGAGAACTGTATACATTTACAATAAAACATTATAAAGGTCCAATAATATTATACTGTCTTCAGCTGCTATCGGATTTACTCAAGTTGCCAACTTGGAAGTTCCCCCCTCAACTTTCAAGCGAGAAATTCGGAAAAAAAATTTGCTGCGCGAGTTCTCGGGTTCTTCAACCTTTCAACATGGCAGAGAAGAGGACACTTTCAGTTGTGGATGGTACGGAATTTGTTTATCTTTAGCAATACGACTATCGTTAGTTGTTGCTTGCGTTCATATGTAATCTGTGTACTCTTGATATAGAATAATGTTATGTATCTTTCTATACTATTTATTGTCACTTATCGCCTGTATGGGGGGACATTATTTTGTGCCAATGTATACCTATATATGGAAGGTATGATAATTAAGTCCTCATGACTTCAACTGACTTGATTTGCAGGGGCAATTGTTGGATTTTTTTTAAGGTGGGGAGTATAAGAGGGGAGATCATTCATAGAGGGACCAGGCTTATCATTAGCCAATGATATGTTTTGAATCAGTGAATGACAGAGGAAGAGGCACACCCAGGGCCAATCAGATTTCAGCTAGGGCCAGTGCCCTTATGGTCCCACCCCTGTATATACCTTCCTTACTGCACTGAGGTGCAACACTCCACTTATATATTGTGTAAGAAATGATGAAGGAAATGAGAAATATTCTGTAGCCCCTTTGTTTATTTCACCTATCTGCTTCTAACTAAAATCCCATTTCGACTTTTTAAAGTGACATGTTTGAGCTGGGATATATCGACATGCGATCAAGTGAAGCCTTACCCTGGGTCCCATAACCTGCCATTATTCCTGCCCTGAGTGGCTAAGCACTTAAGAGGACTGAAACACAAGCCCAGGATGGCAGTCTGTACTGATGGCTTTAACCAGTGCAACACACCTCATCGTAGTCTGGAGTGTTTCTGATGAAACAGTGGCCCTAGTCTGTTTTTTTAATTTTGAGGAAGCAAAGTGAAAAGAGGAACTAGACTCAAAATCTGGCTTGGAGAGCTTTTGACTTCTGAGAAAGTTTTTATGAGATGAAGGGAAGTAATGAGCAGAGCATAATTCATTGTATATCTGTAGTACTGCTTTAACACTGAATAGTGTTTAACATGATGCACCGTTTATCCATAGCACTGCTTTAACACTAGAGAGTGTTTGTCAGTGATATTGTGTATTCACATTCCTCACAACCAGTCAGTGTCCTCACTTTTATCAACTAGCTGATTGAACAATGATACAACCCTAATGGGTATTCAGACCCCAAGCCCAATGTACCTGTACTTGCACAAATGGCAAATAAAGTTTCATTTCACTTTCAATAATATGTAACACGCTAGCTAAAGTTCCAGGGGTGTCAAATTTCACATTAAACGCCTGGCACTATTTAAGATATAATCCCCTTGTGCTAAAATGAAGAGACACTTCACTGTGCCATCCTTGTAACATGAGTGTATGCTTTGCTGCGCCTTTACTTTGGCACTATTCAGGTCACTGTCACAAAGTGCCATTTTGAGAAATTAAAGAGATTATTTAAAGCTTAATACATTATTCAAAAGATGTCCTGTCTCACTTCTTTTCCCATGCTTATTCATTCCATCTGCAAGCTTTTCCAGTTATCCGTCCAAGCTATTATGGTCTGTGTCAGCCTACATAAGAGCAGAACACAGAAAAACAGTTGGTGAGCAGACAAGTATGCCCCAAAATAAAACTGGAGCATTATTGTATCGTTAAAGTATGAATCTGTAAAGAAAAAATAAAAGATATGCAACAGGTGCACTCCAGCAGGGTAATCAGATAATCAGATAATCCATGTCAAGGAGAACAGTCATCTAGGACAGGATTTGTAAACTACCATTTCAATTAAAAGGACCTGGATTTCACTTAAGCACTGAGTGTGATGTCCAGCCCTTCCCCGCTGGTGTGCTCCCGGTGTCCCGCCTGCCGCTTGTTGAGCGTTACCTCGTGTTTGTGCCCGATTGTTAATCAACCACAGGTGCCCCTCGTTTACTCCTCCGTGTTCCTTTGTATAAAAGCTCCTCAGGCCTGTGCTCCCTGGTCGGTCATTGTAGTGTTGTAGGCTGTCCATTCTCGTGCTACCTCCGTGGAAAATAAAGTCCCCTCACAGGGTTTCCCCCTTCCCGTCTGTCACTGTGTCCTTTATACCGGCATCATGCCTCGCCATCAAGCCCGCAGTCATGACACTGAGTACTTGCTGTGTGCCGATTGGTCAATCTACTATAATCATGCATGTGTCACTAATGTTAATGTGAAACAGCCAGATGAGTCTTTCAATCAAGGAAACAAACCAATTAAAGCACAACATGAACTGCACTATTTAGCCAAGTGCGGGATCCGTTCAGTTCTAAAGTAGTTTGTAAAACCTAAAGTAGCTCAAAGTGTCCTCCCTGGCATGGATTATTTGGTCACCCCATCTAACTGTTCTTGAAAGTAGAGATACACAAATGAAATTACCTTTAGTATGGTTCCTGTCTTTCATCAAAAACTGAATGGTTGGGTACTTTGAAATTAGGCTCATTGCTAAATCACTACTTCACATTGTCATATCCTGACTAACTGTATCCTCATGCTTACTTGAATAACTCTGGATAGTTGTATTCCTATGACAATAATGAAGATTTCTTCCTGTATTTAAAAGAAACACCATAATGTGAATTTCTCAGGATCCTTTTCCGTCAGGTTTTAAATACAATTTAGCAATTTTCTGTTGTATGGACTGCTATTTTTACTCTAACAGTATATAAACAATGCTAAGTTGTTTTGGGGTATAATTTTTAGAATGAACTCTTATCTAGGGGCCACTTTGTCTAATCAGGGCATCTCAACGGTATGGCTGATATAACCACCATGTTAGCAACAGAGAAAAATGCCACAATTTAGTGATAAGTACATGAGCGACGGCCATTCGAAAGCAAACAGGGATCCTTTGTATGGTAAATTCTCCATTGGATGCCAGTCACCTAATTACACAGAGGTCATGGTTCCTTGTAAGCTTGAAATTACATACAGGGTCATTCTCCTTAATCGTGTTTTTTAAAATAGTGGCGGTTAATGACTTAGCTTTCATTCAGTTCAGTTTTTTGTCTGATTCCACGTAAAGAGAAGGGAAACAACATTCTTCATGTTTCCAGTCTTCCATAATATGGCATGTTTAATATGGCTTCCTTAAGATGATTGCTTAAGTGTCCTTCAATCAACAGCAAACCCTGCTTAAAAAACAGCTTGACCAGCTTAAGCTTATTGATGATAGTTTACCAACTTAAGGTACACTAGTGGCCAAAATTGTGGAATCACCTAGCATTTTTGGCATTACGCTTTAAAATTACTACATGAATATTGGCGTTTAGCCCAGCGATGGGTTGGCGCCCCATCCTGGGTTGTTCCCTGCCTTGCGCCCGCAGCCTCCGGGATGGGCTCCGGACCCCCCGTGACCCATATGGAATAAGCGGTTATAGAAAATGGATGGATGGATGGATATTGGCGTTTACAAAGACTATTACAAATATCACACATTGGATGATTAAATTAGTAAACGAAGCAACGGTTGAATAAAGTTCTGCAATCTCAAAAAAACTGGCCACTAATGTATGTTTTTGCATGATGGTTTGATGGTTTAGCTGATCATACCAGCTTATGATGGTCATTCTAGCTGGTTTAGCGGGTCGTTCCAGGATGAACAGATTGATAGGCTGGCTACTCCAGCATGACCAGCTGGTGACCCACCCAGCTAAACCATCAAAGAGCAGCAAGAGCTGGGACATGACCATCTAAGACCATCTTAACCAAAATCAGCTAAAACCAGCTACCAGCATAAGCTGGATTTTAGCTATTTTTCATTATGTTACAAGCAGGATGACACGGCACTGAAAGTATAATATGTATTTGCCTCCAAGAACGTGCCCAAAGATCACAACATTAGCATGCAGGCTGCAAGTGTCGGATCCTGGGAGGAAGTGCTTAGGGTCTCCACAGAGTGAGTCAGCTGACCGCAAACGGTTTGCAGAAGCCTACTGTCCCCGATCCCTGCTCCTGCTGGTTGTTTATATCAGTGTGTGTGTTTGTTTTTGTTCCCAGTAATCCCAGACTAGACCATTATGCTCATGAGATCTTCATGTTGGATCGCAGCAGCTTAGCTTTGGTAACTGCAATCCCCCCCCCCCCATTTTTCTGCTTGTATCTCACAAAATAAATAAAAGAACACCTGTAAAAGTAGTTGTAAATTATTCACTGTAGACAGCATAAGAATCTCAAGACACCAGGATCTGGAATCCTCCAGGGGGAAGCCTACGAGTTTCAGTCTGCGGGTGAGCAGCATTGTTTTACAGCCTCTATATGAGTATGATGCTATTGCCGTAGCACCTTCTTGCTTATGACGTCCATATGAGAGATAAACACCTTGATGGACGAGTGTGATCCCACCATGGTCTCATAACACAGGCAGGCAGGAAGGATCTCTGAGGGGATTACTCATAAAACACGGTCTTCTGAATGACAGTTTAAAGACACCGCTTTTATTAAACCTGTGGTCTTTCGCGTTTCTTTTTTCAGTGAATTTTTTAACGGCATTATGCAAAATGGAAAAAAAAAGTTGGAGTATGGCGGGTTAGACTGAGTAATAGAACATCATGATGCCAGAATTTTCTAATAATCTGAAATACAACGATATGTTTTCATGCTCCATTTTCATTTATGGCCACCGTCTAAGTCGATACGAATGCATTGTGACTGAAAGGACTAGCAGTCGATTATTCCCAGGTGATTTGTGGGTCGGCCAGATGGTCTGCTTCTCCAGGGTTTCTGGACCGTAGACTGTTCCTAAATGAGGCTGTCTGTGAAAGCCTGGCTCTGTGTTTATACCATTAGCACGGAATCTTCAACGAGGCTGCAGCATCCCTGCCGCTGAGCTCCTCGTTCCTCCTGGATTTACGGGTTTTGACCTCGACGGAGACAGTCGCAGAGTGTTTACCTACAGGCTAGACATAGCACAAGCTGGGCCGCCATCCCTGAAGTCTGTCCTTGCTCTGAACTGCTGAAGCGGCCTAGCAGAGCAACACCTCGATCCCGCTGTCTCCTTAGGAGTGGCTTTAACACCACACAAGTTAAATAGCATGAGCCGCCGTCCCACGAAAAACCTTGATATCATGGCTCCAGTCCCAAAGAAGTAATTCATCCAGACAGCTGTAAACTCTGTGGTTTTGTTTGAGAAGTAGCTAGTAACTTTAGCGACAGAAGGTCTTCAAAGCAGCGATAAGCAATTTTCACCCAATGAATTCTCCTCACAGAACACTCCAGAAGGTTCTTTTTAAGGAAGAGTGGAGCTCCTTTATTTGATTAAAGTATCTCTTTGAAAATGTACCACCATGTGTGCCTGACATGGTTCCAGACAAGTGTCTCCCAACCCTAGTATCTATTACCCACTGTGTATATTGGTTTCCAGTATAGCTGAGCTTTCATGTAATTAGGCTTGACTAAGCTCTTAAAAAAAAAAACAACTGAAAACTAAAACTAAAATAATTATATGAATGAAAACAATAAACAATACTTTTTACTTATTTCATTATGTTAAACTGTAATTAGTAATAAAAAAACTTGTGACAAATCACCAAATATTTAATTCTACGATCAGAGTATGATTACTATGTTGCACCCCTTGAATAATAATGTAAAGGATAATTTATCAAAATAAGAAACTAATAAATAGATTTAAAATCAGTAAAGAAATTTATGTGAGTTTCGTCAGTGACTGAAAAAAGGGATATATTTTATATAATGGTTTATCATGTTTGTTTAACATGAAGTAGCACATTCTGTCAAGTGACCTGAATTTCTCAAAGCATGAAATCGATGTCTGAATGTTGCTTAATTAATGGACTGCTGTGCTGACCCAAAAACAAAACACACAAAGGTTCACAGCAATCATGTGGGGGGGGGGACTCGTCTAGACTAAGGGCAAGAAAACCCAGTTATGTTAGCTGTTTTCATACATTTAAAAGACTCTGTTGATATTGTGGGCTCAAAATATCATTTGTATCAAATCCAAAAACCTCGCAATAATCCTCAAATGTCCCAATGAATACTGCTTATAAATCCAGAAGACTTCGAAATATTATTCCGGCATCGTTAAAGGGGTCAGGGAATTCATATGTCCATCTTCCAAGCAGGGCTGGAGCTTATCCCAGCCAGCATGGGGTACAAGGCAGAGGTATTTCCAGGACAGGATTGCTGTCCATTACAGGGCCCACATACACACACTAGGGGCAAATTACAGAAGCCAGCTCACCTAACTATACACAGAGGACCCCCAAATGGCACAAAAGAGAGCAGAAATAGTGTAATTATGATTTGAAGCACTGTATTGGGGACAATGGCCTGGACTAGGTTATCAAGGCTTGTATCACAGATATCTATCCCAAACAAAGATGGTGCAGAAAACATCCCATGGACATATTAACCAAAAGCATTGCTTTTTAAATGTCATTTTTGCCTCCTTGCAGTGTACGGCAATCCTCCTGTAGTAAATCTAGTTTCCCTCCTGGGAAATACATTCAGCTTTCAATAGCCAGAATGTCTGTCATATTTTCTGGCTAATTACTTCACTGGCAAAGAGTGTGTAAATATGTCCAACAACTGTGGAACTTTCTAAATATATATATTTTTTTCTGTTCGAAAACATAATCTTTGAGTACAGTTTTGGACTGTAAACTTCTTAAAAATTATGCTGCTGTTAGAAAAATAAAAAGAGAATGGCCAATGGCTGCACTTGTAATGCTGGAATAGAAATGTGTTTCCCCAAACAGCATTAGTAATGTCCTGCTGTTTGTAGAACCAGCAGCTGCTGCAAGCCTTAGCTAACAGATAGCCTTAGCTTAGATAACAGCTGAGTTTTTATCCATAGGAGATTGTCTATGTCTCACAGGCACAAAGGTGTGATGCTGGGATAGGATGCCCTCTTCCCATCAGCCCCGGGGGTCTGTCGTTTGCCCCTAATGGTTCCAGCTGCTGGCAGAGGTCAGCAGAGGTCCATGAGAGGGAACTGACCAAGCGAGGACAAAAACATTGGGAAAATGACCCAAAAGCCACCATGGAAGAGGCTGAGATATACAGGAGCATGTGTGTGAGGGCAAAGGTTTCTGTGGGATAGTCCCAAGGGGCCGATTTGTACCACACAGGACCGCGAACAGACAGACCCTAGAGAAGGCTTGGAAAAACACTAGAGAGCGTTGGCAAGCTGAACGCCAAAACCGAAGTCTTACTGTCGTATTCTCTCTCTGCTAGCATGGTATTACTTTAAATGCAATATCTGTATGCTACAATATTGTAAGATTATGACATTTCTTTGATCAAATAACTGATGAAAAAAAAGACTGTTTGGTAACACTTAAGGCCATGTTTTTAGTAATTAATAAATATATTCATAACATATAATGCATTCATAAAGCATTATACACATGGCTATAAATATTTATAAAAAAGGCATAACATATTATAGTAGGGGTGCACCGATATATCGGCCAAATATCGTTATCAGGCGATATTTGCCTTGTTGACTACCGTCGGCCATCGATAAATTAACCCCCTGCAGTGGTCGAAATTTATATGTGGTGTCGTATCAGATTTGCGCTGGGTGACGAAAAAGCCTCACGACGGCGCGCACACTCACAGGTCGTTAGCGAGTTAGCTCTTCACTGTGAGTGAAAACGACACAAAGATTGCAATTTGTAATATATTTAAAGCCAAAGTAAACTGTGAGGAAAGCACCACAAAAACATGATGAAGCATTGGAGGTAAACATTAAACTGAATATTAAACATATACTAGATAATCTTGAAAAGGAATAATTATTAAAATTGCAAAGCTAGCTAAGGTTTTTTTTTCCTGTGACAGTAAAACTTGTAAAAAAAAATGTTTTAGCGAAGCTTTAACCCCCGCGCTAGAATGTCCGCACATTATGAAGGTATGAAAAACCTAATCTTAATCTAGCTTACTAGCGATGTAAGAACTGTACGTGTATCATTGTGTATGTAACAAAACCTGAAACAACTGTGGTGAATTTAAACATACCGGAAAATGATATAAGTAACTGACATTTATTTAAATCTGTTGCACCTTCTCTTGTTGGGTAAAGTTAAATATGTATGCCAGATAAAGTTGGGTGTACAGCAACTCATTTTCAGTTAATTGTAATTTGTACCTCTTTCCAGTCACAGAGCACTTTACTTTGAGACTTGTTCAAGTAAGAGAAGATCCTGTAACTTAGTGCAGTTTGGGGGAAATTGTAAAGTTTAGCAATTTCTTGTTTTATGAAAATAAAATTTTGCAATGAAGAAAAGTTGCTTTTTGTTTGTATATGCTGTCAATTATAGATCTTAGAAAGAAAATCAGAATCAGCAAAAATCGGTATCAGCAGGTCACACTTGCAAAAATAAATCGGAAATTGGAATCAGCCAAGAAAACTACAATGGGTGTATCTCTATATTATAGCCATGTTTATTATGCATTATGAATGCTCTATCCAAAGCTCTCATTTATAATGCACTATAGATACCTTCATAATGCGGTACAAAGCATCCTTAATGCTTATACCAACCATTATAATGCATTATAAAGGCGTCTATAGTGCAGTATAAATGAGAGCTTCATAGAGCATTCATAACACATTATACACATGGCTATAATGTGTTATGCCTTTTGTTAAATATTTATAGCTGTGTTTATAATGCTTTAGGAAAACATCATTTGTTATGAATGTATTTATAAATTACTAAAAACATAACCTTAGGTAAAGTGTTACAGACTGTTTTATTAAAGCAATTTTCTAAACCAGATCAATAAAACTCATACAAAATTCACAAGCACTTCATACGTACCAATCCATGATTTTGTAAAATGCTAAGAGGCATCAGTTTAGGTATGCTTAGGTTGTTTCGATATAAAACAAATGTGATTTATTATAATGTGCCCTCATATCCAGTGCAATGATCCAGGGCATTAAACTAAGGACTAAAAATAAAGTATGTCCTACTGGGACACTTTATGTGACCTTGATAGTGAAAAACTATCAATGATGAAAGATCTTTGTGCTTTGTCCTGTGTGACTGAGACCGTACACCATTTGGATACCTGATGTTACGATGGAGCTTCTACAATGTTTGGAAGTGTGATGTAAGCCTCTGGTTCTCTGTTGGAGCCTCTGCCTCAGAGAAAGTTCAGACCCTCCTTAGAAACCTTTCCCAGAATATGTTAGATTTATTTTTCTACCCAGTTGCCACTCCTTGTAAAGTTGTCTTCAGCGTTCCTAGGGGCATTTCCACGGCAGAAGCAGTTGGAGGCAGACAAGCGGAGTTTTGCTGGTTACATTGGCAGCAATGAGCTGCGCTGGCCAGTGGCCTGTCCTATTTCCCAGAAGGACCTGGCTAAAATGTATGTGACAGTAGCTGTTGGCATACTGTACAGCTATCCATTGGGTCAGGAAACCTTTGCCGCGCAAAGGAAACCTTCAGCCAATCAGAAGAGGCCTATTTGGGAGCTAGACAACCATCTGCCAAAAAGATTTTGTTTAATGTTTTCCGCTGTCAGTGGCAAAGGCCAGCATTCCCGACACCAGACACGAATAATAATTAGAGCATAGGTGCATGAATTCAAATCATGTTCATCCGTGTAAAATCATCAGCTTATTTCCCAGCATTCCTCAGGGCTTCTCCAGGGTTGTTGTCTGTATGTCACAGTGAGGTTGGCAGGCCACAAAGATGTGTGCTCAAGTGGTTCTCTGGAGAAGGTGGAGGACCTTGTGTTCTGTAATGTCAAAGTAGCTCGAAATGGAAAAACCAAGCTAAAGAAACCACAAGAATCTGTCAACAGTAATGGCTCCATCTCAATTACTCCAGCAGAAAACAGCTAGCCTCGTGCTCCTACAGCACAAAGGTGGGACCATTCAGTTATACATTACATGCATCATCAAGAGAAATGAGGCAAGGGAAGTATCGGACTTCTCTTTCAGTGGGCCGGAGGTTTATATTCCTGTGACTGACCCTTTGAGATTTCCCTTCTGGTCTAATGAAGGGAATGAGAAGCCATGTTTTTGTCCTAGGGACGAGACAAGCCGCAAAGGCCAGCCTTGCTGTGGTGCAGACATGGCCCAGACGTGGCAAAGAGGCCAATGAACAATTCCACAGAGGAGTTCCCAACCACATCCTGGAGTACAGTGTGGTGTAAGGCTGATTTTCGGGGGCTGGCTTTGTTTTTGTTAAAAAATAGAAGAAGGGGGTTTATGCTTATAACATAATCATCAATATTAATTCAATTCAATTTGATTTTGATATTTACATCTCATCTCCTACTTCATGATGGTTCCAGTGGACTGAGAAGGTTCCGACACGTATTATGATATCTGGAGCGCAAAACGGCTGCACAAATTACATCACAATACTTAGCTGAATCAAATGGGTCTGTGCCAGAGTGGAATAAAAAATATTTTGTATTAACCCTACGGGACCGTGTTGAGGTCACCTTGATCTATGGCAGCTGTGTTGGGAAAAAAAATGCCGCTTATCGTGTTAGAAACAACTGTACAGGGGTCCCCACACACGTGTGAGCCATGAGCAGCGTCCATTAAACAATCCCCACCGCTCTGCATGCGAGGGAGATTAAAACACTGGTTCCAGGAAGAATTAGAGCATGAACTTAATATGGAATCAGACCAATGGGGCCGTTTAAAGAGAACATGGGCTGTATATCTGAAGATTCCTCAGTAAAGAGAGGTAAGCTCATTTGCTAAAATAATACTTATAGTTCTATGAAATGATAAATTTGTAGAAGACATTAATTCAGCAGGGGGTGGCCCAGTATTTCATGGGGTAGCAGCATGGTCTTACTTCAGTAGTACAAATTTTATTCTACTTCAGCTTTGGTGCGGACTTTGCATGTTTTCTTCTTGTTCCTGTGGGATTCTTTTGGAATTGTGGGTGTGCCCTGTGATGAATTGGCATCCTGTCCAGGATGTACCCTGCCTCGTGCCCTGTGCCCTCTCTGACAAACGCCAGGCCCACCACGATCCTGCATGAAATAGGCAGTTCTGGGAAATCAGACTATACTCCAGTTATATAGATTCAACATGATGAAATCATTTCAGTTTATTTTCGCATAGCCGCCTTCCCATCACAGTTGCCCCAAAGCACTTGACAAACAAAGGAACGCATCCTAGATTTACATAGCACGAGTGCAACAAAGCCACAGCGGTTTTGGCGCGCAGATCCCCGTGACACGGGGATTTCAGGGGAGCCAGGGTACTATTGGGAGAATCCCTGTTCTGGAACAGACAAGAGAAAGAAAGTAGGATAGCTTAAAGAAATAAAACTATTCCGTTTCAATGGAGAAATAACGCTTAGCACTGTACCCGCTGAATGTCCTGACAAAGGAATCCCCCGCCTTACGATCATTCCCTTTACGGCACTTTGCTTTTACCAAAGACCTACAACACCACCCGTTTTCACTAACCTAAAGAAATCCAAAGAGGATTTTTGCTTTAATGGAAAAAGGAGAAAAGCGAAAATAGCGTTTAGCATTTGTTTATCAGCGAGCCAATTATAGATACACTGTCATGCACCACATGATGACGTCTCGGTCAACGATAGACCGCATATATGGCATTAGACCCGTAACATTATAACAAAGCTGAAAAATTCCTATAGCCTTGCGATGTCGCAGCCACATTACTGGCTAAAACGAAGACTAGACTTGCCAATATATCCAATCAAGGGGGCCGACAGACAGGAGGAACAAATAAAAGTAAGCAAATACGGTCATCTGACCCCCCCCCCCCCCACCCCCCCCCCCCCACCCCACGCAGGGGATTTACAGACCTCCCCATCATCCAACCACGATACAGAACAACATACATAC
>JAAGVU020000049.1:5663211-5676202 GCA_011763525.2 Mormyrus iriodes
TTAAAGTTATACAGTAGTAAACATCTGAGTAGGAAAATATTAGACGACAGCAGAGGAGAAGAAATAAAACCCCCATGGTAGGAGAAAAAAAAAATCTCTGGAAGTTCAAGGTCAACTGGCTTCCCAGCTCCCTCCCTAACCCCCCCCCCCGGCAATGTGCAAGTCAGAAACAGGTGCGTTCAGGCTGGGAATGGAGCTAGGCGCAAAATGGAGCTGAGGGCTCCGCTTCCTCTGAATTTCTGCTAGGACAGCAAGGGTTGATCTGCAGCTCTGCCTTGCAGTTCAAGCTCTGTCGATGTCCAGCTCCAAGCAAAGTCTGTAACTGATGCGAAGGGAAACAGTGAGGTGCTCATGATTCAGTGTGGCTATCAGGCTGTTCCATAAACTAGGCACTTTACAACTAAAATCTGTACTACCAAAAATTCTCTTATTCTTAAGGGAATTACAAGGTACCCGAAGAGTTTGACCCATATGGGACATTAATCAGCTCTTTTTAATAACCTTGACCTTTCAATGCCTTACACACAAAGAGAAGGACTTTTAAATCCAGCCTAAACTTACTGGGAATTGGGGGATGTGACACCTTGACACCTATATGGTCATATTTTCTGTTTCTGGTTATATTTCTGTTTTGTATGGAACAGGAGCGTGAGTCTGAAGCAATGCTTCAATAGCATAATCTGCTAGATATATTTGCTGCATATATACAAATACCTGCATTCATTCTGCTCTGTCGTTAACAGGGGAATCGCTTCAGTCATGCAATATTTCTAAGTTACAGGAAGTAAGTTGTTGATAGGCAGACAACATGAGAATCAAAGACACCTGAGTTCAAATCTCAAGCAGCTTCAAGCTAGTTGGACAAAGAAAAAGCTAAACACTGATAAGGCTAATCGATGTTTTTTTACTTCCAGTCTTTAATAAATCACTATTAATGACAGATAATATGTACTCTGTTTTAGCCAGGATAAGTATGATGCACACGACTGTATGCACAGTAACGTGATATATGAGGATTTACAGAGTACTATATTTTGTGATCCTGCATATCCAAAGATAGTTACTGTAAACGCCACACATGTGCCCACAATGGGCTTTTGAAACTGTACACGATGATGGCATGAATAGAGGAACACTCCAGTTTACACAGTATCTGAAACCATCTGCTCGGATGTCACACTGGGAGCAGGGTAAGGTGGTCTGGCCGCTGCTCGCCGCTCCACAGCCGGGGCGCCGGGGGTGACGCACAGGCTGCTCTTTCAGCAGATAATCTGTCTCCAGTGTCGACACTGTGCCTTGTCACGGCCCGAATGCCGGCCCGTGAGCCCCCCAGGGTTAAAGGTCACCCATACCATAAAAACCGTGCAAATCGCTGCGAATACGAGACAGAGCCCGCCAGCTGGCCTGTCCGTCAAATCGGGGGGAGGCTGCTTATTTGCCCGAACACAAATAACAAAACAAGTGAACACTGGCGAAGGGCATCCCGGTCTTTGAATGAACACATGTAAATGATCATTATATAAACGCAGAATGCTAAATGAAAGTGTCATTTGTTTATGAATAGGCTGAAAGATTATACTCATTTTTGCAAAGTGGAAATTTCATATGTATTCGGCTTAGTCTGTACGCACAACTTATTTGTCAACTTCGATTATAACACAGTAAAAATATTTAAATATTATTAGAAAATTATTTAGTCTGCATTACCGCCTTACAGCATTGCAGCGTATTACATAACTGTGTGCCCGATCTTAATATGCAGGGTGAAGTATTCGGTTTCTGATCTGTTCTTATACACTTTGAGATGGGGTTTAGGCTCCTCCTCTTGCCTGCAACAGAGAGTTAGCAATCATAAAAAAGCAGCTGAATTGTGTAAGGTCCACAGAAATTTTTCTGAAAACATACATTCAATTACCTGTAGCTAAGCCTAAATGCCAGACATTAGTTTAAAATTATTGCCACTCATTGATTTGCCTGGCTGCCAGTACATTTGCAGATATAGAAAATTAATCAATACCCTTCTGACCAATCAGATTTGAGGATTCAACAGTGCCGTGGTATAAAAAAGTTTTACAGAAGTGCTAGTTCAATCCTCCAATCCCTGTGCCACATGAATTTGTTTACCGTCACGGGGGTAGTGAATCTTTCACATATAATTTTTCACATAAAAAGCCTCATAGACGCCTCTCTTTGAGTATGGGAGCGCACAAGCTAACGATGGGATAATAATGGCAAGGTGCATAAGGACATGGATTTATAATCTGAATGTAGACAGTTTGGGTCCTGCTGGGTGTCGAACCCTTAAACTCTGTGTTTAAGCTGAACATCTCCAGCAATATAGTCAGGTGAAAAGCAGTGGATGAAAATGTTGACATATAGTATTTATCTGTTTTTTGTTTCGCTGTATGATGAGCCAAAAAGACTGCTGAATTCGCCTTGGTTGAGGCGTCGATGTATGATTCCTGTACTGGCAGTCACTGCTGCCATCTAGTGTCATGAAAATTCTAACCCCCCAGATCACATGGTTGGCACCACATACTGTATTGAAAGGTATGTTGTGTTATAATTCATAATTTCATCGTTTTTGCTGCATTAGTAGTTCAGCTTCATGTTTATTTCAAATGTCACAAAGTTTGTTAAAGCTTTCACTGTACTTCTTAACCTTTGCCATGAAAAAGCACTTACTGTAGACCACAGCAAACATCTAATTTATTGAGCAATAACTGAGCATTAAAACAACACAAATCAAATGCTCCTCATTCACAGCAGTTGAAACGAAATGTCAATGAACATCTTTGACAATTATTTCCAAAAACATACAGCCGTCTCTCTAGTGATGTTCACGTGAGCCATAAGCTATCCACAGCAAAGTTAAGTCCCACTGCCTTATGGGAAATTTCCATGCCCTGGTTTTGGCTGGGCCTCAGGCTTAAACTCCCACCCTGAACTGAAGTGTTATAATGAAGGGCCCCCATGGTTTATGAAACAGAGTATCTGGACTCTGCTTGCAAAGCACAGTGTTCTGGGCATCGAGATTAACAGCCAATGCTTATTGGGGCCTTACCTTGCCAACTGTCACAGCGAACAGGCCAGGTAGGATTAAGGTGTGAAATGCGGTCAGTGGGATTCAGGGGGTGATGACAGCCCTTGCTGGCAAGTTTCCTGTAGGATATTGCAAACCACAGAGGAGCTACTATAGTTGAAGGACACACACACACACCCTTCCATCTGGTCAGAAGACTAAAAGGACCAGCCTGGCACATGTCAGACCGCACGGAAGCAGCAGCCGCCCGGCCGAATCCGCGGAAAGAAAAACAGCAGGGAAGGCCTGACATTCTCGAAAGCGCCGCGTAATTACGTTTAAAAGTGTGGGCGACTCTTTAAATGGCCGCTGGCATAGTCGCCGCACAGATGGACTACTACATAAACAGTGTTAATATCTGGGAAACACTGCACAGAAAATATTAAAATCATCACAAAATTTTAGGGTGATATGAGGCAGATCTCACGTGATTCCTAAACACGATTCTGAAGAAATTCTTCTTTCCTGCCCAAAACTTAACGTTTTATTGTACTCACAAAATGATAAAATCATTTCCTTCTAACTGCAATTAAGTCTTTGTTAGGAAAAGCCTTTCTGGATAGATATTTAAAAATGGAGGTTGTGTTTTTGCTGGATTTAAAAACAGGTCGCTTTTTCCAGAAGCTGTATCTTTAGTAATTACCTTCAGCAATCGACTAGCAGGGGAACCAATTTTGATTTCGCACAAGTGAAAACAATCCAGCCTGCAGGCATTCGGAGAAGCCTGGCTCAGTGCTGTCGATCTGCACGGACCTGGAGCGCCGTGTCGGATTAACTCAACCCACTGATTTTTTACAGTGCAGTGTATAGCAGGAATGTGGATGTTTAAAAAGCCTTTATACACTAGACTGCTGCTGTTTTGGACTGATAAGTAAGATGACTAGGCACTCATGCTCAACCTTCATGCTCCCTGGAATGTCAAATCCTGTTCTGAATTCATACCATCATCACACTTGCATTGCCTTGCTACCTTAAGTGTAAAGATCTTTGAGATCTTTAGACAAAACCTAATATTGACAGTCATAGTGAAATGGATCTAGATCAGCAAAATCTAGATTGCTTTTTAAGTTTGCTAATGGACATTTGCTATTGCCTGTCTAGTCACGTGACACTTTCTACTTTCTACTCTGAATATTAAGGCATTTGTTAATAATGTGCAGCACTTTGGATGAAATGTTAACGTTTCATACACAACATATGGTTCTCGTTATGTTTCACTTGCCATAAAATTCCTGCTTTTTCCTATGTAGCAAGAAGGATACCTGTGTTCTTCATAAAACTTGATATTGTAGAGCATAGCTTAAAGTGCTGCATGTATAAATATTCTGTGGGTGGGTGAAATCTCTTTATAGGTATCTGATGCATACAAGAAACATGCTGGATGTTTCTTTCACAAATCGCCTATTTTATGAAATTACATTTTAAAAAATGAAAACGAAAAACAAGACATTTCAACAATGGAGGCCGTCACACCATTTCATTGAACCGTGTGACAGTCAGGCAAAGTGGCTACAATCTGCTGGGTGTATTTACGTCAACCATGGAGAAAAACTTGCACTAACAGTGTTCAGTCAGCATTTCGAATTCACTTATTTCCGGTCTGGAGAACCGTAGAACTTTCTGGAATTGTTATGCCTGAAACCCAAGGTAATTACACACAGAACTCTTCATCTCTATGAAGATTCATTTCATGAAACTCTGAGCTTTGTCGAGGTTTATGTACAACACCGTGTGTATTACACAAAAAACAAAATAAGTCATAAATAATACAGAAAGCATGTACACAGATTAGTATGAGGGCATAACTTTGGTGGTAAATCTCCAGGTGTCTTAGGTGGGTATGAAAAAACAGGTATTGAATGTAAAAGTTGTAGACAGTCTGTGTAAACATTTTAGAGTCACAGATATTACTTTGGAACTAAACTACACAGATTCTGGTTCACAAACCAGTTGAACCATCATCGGTTTATATTTTTGTTAGTCATAACTACCTTGTAATCAGTCTTCTATGCTTCACAAAAGTTTGTAACATCCTCCTCCATCTGCTTTGTAGAGTGTAGATGTCCCTTCAAAACTCATGGATCAGTGCTGTTCACTGATCTCTGAACAGTTCCTACCATGCATGAACTCATCTAAGCTTATGGTGTTCAGTGGATTTCCTCTAATCTCTGAGCAGTGCATGCTACACATCATGGTATCTCAGTCCACAATATTCAGTGCTTATTTACTCCTCTCTGCAAAGGTCCTACCACACATCGCATCACCCCTCCTAACTGGGTTCAGAGCCCGTTTACTGATCTCTGGCCTTTTTTTGCAGGTCTTACATCCAAATGAACTCGAGACAGATGTGTAAAAGACAGAAATCCACAAGTGAAATGTTATTCTAACTTCAGTTTTCATTTAAACGGGTAAAAAGCCTTTTTTTTACTATCTGTGCTTGGCATCCAGAGGATCATCAGATTTATTGGTAAATGTGCACTGCAGTATTTCATTGAACTGAGAGTGAGCGCATCAGAATGAACATAAACAGATCACAGTTTTAGCGGGACCTGGCATCCGGCCCTGTGCAGGCCAGAAGGCCCCCTGGAAAAGCCTTTGTTCAGGCTCACCCCACATCCGTCACAAAGGGAGAAATGCCTCTTCACACTCCAACCCTCCAAGCTTTACCAGCCAGCTCTGTCACAGCTCCAAGCGAGTGGCTCCAGACCCGCTTCTTGGTATAAGGAAGAGAAATGCAAAATGGCCGCCTGCTGATGGTAGGGTACTTCTGTGAAGTCAGAGCTGTTTTCTACCGCCGTTTCAGCGTTATTAAATCAGAGTTCAGAGCGGTGATATACTTAACCAAAGTAGGTGCTGACCTCAGCAGCAAACCAGCACTCGAAATCTTTCATTTGTGTTTAATTTAAGTTTCAGTTTTGACAATTCCTGATTCGCTCTCAGTGGATCAAATTAGCGTAGCAAGTAAAATAGTCATAAAATTTCATGCTCAAATGCATGTTTCATTATGACATTTAAATACTTCATATATATACACACGGTAGAGATTTGAGAACTAAATTCAGATGTGTATACTTTTTAATTAGGAATTATTATTTTTGTAGCCCAGCCAGTATTCTATTTTTCCAAAGTCACAGTTTTTCCCATTTGAACGGCTGTAATTTCCCTGGATCATTTCAGCTGCCACTTTTCCATCCCCTGAGACTTTCTAGTCTCTGCAAGTTAATAAGTTCATTTTCTTAACTACTACACTATTCACCACTACATTTAATTCCCATTAGCATGTGGCACAGAATAACTTTATTGATTTATTTATAGGGAAGGTGTTTTAGGATGGACTGACCTCCCATTGGGGCTGTATGTCTAATGCTACCTTAGATAGGGTCCAAGCCTTCTTGATTGATGGATGGATGGATGGATGGATGGATGGAGGGATGGTTCTGCACATTTCTAAATGTCGAAGACCATGGCAATCAAAGTTGTTATAGCAATTCATGAGCAATGCTGACAACGTGTCCAAACCAAAGTTTTAAGTCTTTGAACGTAAGAAACAGGAATCATGAATCAAAAAGTCGAATAGCGGCATCCTGCACATAAAACTGTCCCATTGATCAAAGCTTTTATTGTGACACGGCCATCGATAGGACTCAGGATTAACGCGACACACCATTGAAGACGGCAGATTGGTTTGTTTGGCTCTACGCTCAAGTCATTCTGTCATATTGATGAATTATTTTTCTATCAGTTATCATTCAGTTCTAATTTTCATACTTTATTGGTGACAATTAATTAAAAAAAATGTATATGCATTTGGATAAATGAGCAGCAACATCAAAGGATTTTTACTGAAACTGTGCAGTACTTGTAATGCTGGAAAAGTTTATTTTTATTTGAATGTCATGTGGTGACTGGCTTGCACTGGTTGCCAAGGTAACCACATGTATGCTTGCAGTGGCAGAGGCTGTGAGCTTATTCTGTTTCCCAAATCTTCGCTCTCTCTCAAGGTGAACTGCTTCTGGCAATTAAACCATTTAGTGAACAGAAGCCAAAACATTGTCTTTCATAGATATGCACTTTAAGATCAAAAAATCATCAGTACAATAAAGCCATACCAGGTCATTTATGTCTGACTTCTGAAATACTTTCCATTTTCCAGACGTTCACATGGAAAATGGTTTTTTTAAATGTATATTTAAAAAAATATACAATATACAGTACAGTGACAAAGTCTTGGATCATTAAACAATATGTATAAAGTCTTTTCTGGGTAATAGGTGGTAGTAAATATGTATATTTGCTCAGAAAAATGCAATTTTTCATTAGAATATATACCAGTAAACAGCAACACAGTAAAATAAAAGCAATTCAGTAAAGTAAAAAAAAATTACTGCATGTATTCAAGTGTCCACCTCACAGTGTGTCCAAGGACAGTTACAACAGGGGCCCGTTTGGGCACAGTTTACGTCTGCGTTGTTGACCCCTGAAGTGGCATCATGTCAGGCGAACTCACTTTGACTGTTCTGAGAGTATTATATCAAAAAAGAAGAGATTAAATGGTTTTTAAGTGTATATTTAATACATGGGAAGTTTCCAGAGGTTTTCATTTTGGTGGGGGGAGGCAGAAGGACTGCCAAATTGTCTGTGGGTCCCTAATTTATGATTTGCTGTCATCTGTAATCCATTTCACCTTTCTCTGCTGGGGGAGATGATGGCTTCGGTAATGTACCCCGAGCTGAGTAATTAGCCCTGGCTGAGGTTTACACTCCACCATGCTCAACTCGTTTTTAGCGAGGACAAAAGCAAATGTAAAAACTCTGAAATCCACCGAGTAATTGTCCATTGGGGAAATCTGGGAAAGATCCTGATTGAATGTAATTTGATTACATAAATTAATGGTTCAGAAAGCCTGGCTGAGGTCACCTTATTATTATTTTACAGTCTGTGAAGTTCCGTATTCTAGGAAAATTAATCCAGATCAGGAGAAGATTTGGCAATGATCAGACTTTTTGAATTTAATTGTATCTACATAAATACACAGAGGAAGAAGGTAAAAAAACTACACCGGGAGTGCTATCACAGTGTATAGCTGTGATGCAAGGGTTAATGCATGATGGGCTGGCATTATGCACGACTACAGAGGCAAAAGAACCACCTGACGCAGGATACATTCAAAGACGTATAATGCAAAGCTTGGAGTGCATTAACCTGCTTATACCACAGTTACTACATATTTAGGTTACACGTTTAATACATAAAGACATTATTTTCACATTTGCAAGCCGAAAATCAGCATCATTTATCAGTAGAACTACTTTCATTCACCATCGATTCGAAAAATTGTCCATTGCTAAGACCGTAAGTCAGTTGTTAGTTCAAAGTTGCCCATCATTTTATAATACGAGATACATTTATATAATGCTCATAGAGCATTTATTTACTAGTGTGATTCGCCTGACTGGCACTACATATACGGTTATAGAAAATAAATCAGTACCCTTCTGACCAATCAGATTAGAGAATTCAGCAGCGCTGCGCTATGATGTCAGGTGTACTAAATGTTTTAAAAGAATTATACTGGATTTCTTTCCATGGTAAAGTCTTATTCCCGGTATAGGCCCCAGAATCACCATGACCCTTTACCGAGTAAGAAGATGGATGGATGGATGGGTTGTGCATGTTGCCCCAAAATGTACAGTAGCCCCAGCCTATAAAATCTACACAGGGCATGTATCATGGCCTGAACGGTTAGCCAGAAAGCCTGCTGAATCCAGTCCTTTGGAGGAGTGGGGTTCCAGCATCTCTAAGGACATCTGGAGGGCTATCACCTTCCAGGGCTGCTTCGTTACCACGCATTTCTGTTATAATTCACCGAGGCTTCATTGCACAGCCTGGGCGTCTCAGGTTACGAGCCTAAGAGTAATTTGGAGCTGGCTGCACCGTCTGCAAGGCGCTCCTCGTTTCTGGACTTTCGCTGCCGACCTGGAGCGGCTGATTTACGGGTCGTGTTCAGGGGATAATGTTTCCGAGGGGACTGTGTAGACCTGGAGCCCATGTCTGATTCTGGTGCTGCTGGTCTGCCCCGCTCCCTGATCCCTGATCCTGAGCCAGGCTAAACACGTCTCAGCTGGGCCCTCTGCAGTGGCGGACACCCGCCCCACCCGCTGATATGAGGAAAGATCTCACAGAGGGACAACACTTCTCTGCTTCCATTTACTACGAAGCCTGGGGGCATCAATAATGAACACTGCCCCCCTCTTTTTAGTTCATAAATGCAGCTGCTGTTTACCAGTTAGGATAAATACCAAGAACTAATATTCTTTAATGATTGTTGAGTTCACAGCTTCTGCAAGGTGTTGATTGGTAAATCGTAAGGTTTTTCCGCCCATTTTTATTGTGGGGCACTTGGCGTGACTGCAATATCTAGTTTATGACTTGAACCCGAGTCATCCTACATATTATTTTCCTCATTTCTCTGGTTTTATTCAGACTTCACTGGTCAATGCAGAAGCACATTTTTTTTTCAAATAACTCAGTGTTCATTTCCATGTTCCTTTAGTTCACACTAGGCATTCGCTGTGAATTGGACCTGTGTCATTTGACAGTGGACACTAAAGTCCTAATGATGAGCAGCCAAAGTTACCTGTGAATGGCCCGATCTACCTTTAAACCTGGCTTTTATGAGGTGACGAAGCAGAAATCTCTCTATTTGCCACCGTGGCCTGGTCCTTAAGCTCGAAATCGTCTTATTGTTCCCGACTGGGCTGCTTTTCCAAGGCGGCCCATTTGATCTAACCCACTGTGACTGACATATTTATGACATTCCTGTCCCCCCAGCACTTCCCTCCACTTCTGCGCTTCTTGTACTCCAATCGAAACTGATGGCACCCCCCCCCCCCATTGTAAATCACGTCTTTCCCAGATATCACTTGAGCAGAGCCTTACCTGCAGTAGCCAGTGGCTACAAAGTGATCCGGTGACTGTCACAACGTAACAATCTCCCCTTGTTTTCTTCAGATTATAGCTGAGAGGGGAAAGGAAAAAGTTTAATATTTTGCTCAAAGTTTATGTCACTGATTAAGCATGTCAGGGAATATAGATAGATATAGATATTTTCTATTGCCATTTGCACAGGTACAGGACAGTACAAGTACTTTGGAATTCTTGTGCATAATATAATTTGACCCAAACAATCATGCACTTTGTGCAGTTTAAAAACGCCTGTTCACCTAAACCGGTGGTTCTTAGTCCAGTTCCTGGTGCCCCCCCCCCCAACCCTACCTTAATCAGGCTTATATAGTCCTTAATAGGCCAATAAAGAATATGGCGAGTTGAAAGTAGTGTGGGTTGAAGATCTATTGAAACCAGTAATAATAGAACTATAATAATAATATAATGGAAACATTCTGGCAGGGGGGGGTGCCAGGAACAGAATTGAGAACTACTGACCTAAACCATGTATTCTTGGATAGCAGCTGGAAACCAGGGTTCCCTGAGAAAACCTGCAATAAAGGGTAATCTCGAGCTCACAATCCTGGTGGCGTGAGGCTACAGTGCAACTTATTGAATTATCTAACCCTGAATCGTATGCAATACTGTATATGAGCACATAGACAATAGTTTCAGCTGCTTAATTGTATATTGGCCCATGAAAAGGTGAATGGGTTCCACACCCTGGATCCACACCACTTGGATCAAATATTTAAGATGCCTCAGCTGCTGTTAAGTCTGTAATTCAGCATTAGCAGTTAAAGTGGGATTTGTTTGCTGGCTATGACCCTTAAGTCTTGGTGCTGAACAACACTAATCAAAAGGTCTTAATGCGACGTTGACATAGAACTTCCTGTATAAATAAAAGTAAATGACTTTACGATTAAAATTAGCTACTTCGGTTTTACGAAGTTGCTGTATATCGTAGTCAGTCACCAAGCACGAAGTTTAAAAGCCTGGAAGTGTAGAAATGGCTAGAAGATTAGTCCGTCGCAGCAAACGAGACAGAGTTATGGACTTAGGCGAACAGGGTCACAGTGTCAATGACAAAGAGTCTATTGCCTGATTTATTTGGGGTGATGTGTTTTAAAAAGGGTTTCGGAGTCAGAGAACATATGTCTTTAGGACAGACCTGGGAGGCACACAAAGGAGAGTGAAGGGGAATTGAGTTACAGGCAGGTTTGCGGACTGCTACAGGAAGCTAAGCCAAAGGAGGTTCAAAGCCTGGATTTGATCGGAAAGCCAGCCTATAAAAACAGATTAAACAACGACAAGAGCAAGTCTTTTGTTCTGTCACTCACTAAAAAGAACTTCTGTTTTTTTTTTATAAACTTCAAAAACCATAATCCAAGTAAAATAGAACCTTAGGTTAAGAGAAACCCAGAAGTGCAGAGATCTTCGAGGAGTGCAACATGCAAGTACAGGGTGTACAATTCATATTTGTTATATGCATGGCCACTGATACATAATAAATCAGCTGGTTGTTGTCTGTTTAATATGCTTCCACAAATATTGCTGCTCCAGCACCCACAAACCAGCATCTTTTAGTAACAGTGGAGTGGAATTATTCTCACGTTTCTGGGATAAGCATTGTCTGAAAAACCATGGCTATAGAAGAGGGTGACCTCAAGATATGCTTGAATGCACCCCACGCAGAAAATGTGGAAAATACAGCTGAGTTTTTGCTGATGATAAATGCTACAGAAACACCCTGTTCCTCTCATCTCAATTATTAGATTCTGTCTGTCTCATGCTAAGAGCCTTACATACCAAACTAATGGGTCAAAAATTCGGCAAGAAATTTAAAAATGGAACTTCAAAACAAGGTACGTCGAGCTAAAAGCTAGTAATTCACAACTTCCAGTACCGTTTTAAATGTGCCAGTGCCACTGTCATAACTATTAAGTTGGAGAAGAGGTCTAGCGGTACAGCTCTTTTCTAGACGAGTAGTTAATATGGTAAGCACAAATAGCGGGTTTTTACTAATATTTATTTCATACAAATACTTTAAAAATTTGTTTCCAGGAGGTAAAAAAAACTGTCATATAGCTGGTGCTCCTCATCACTGAGCGTGGTGGGTATTTGTGCTCCGTCTACTTGTGCTGATGTGACGGGAAGACAATAGGAGGGTGGAGGAGAGAGAGTACAGACTGAAAAGGAGCAGTGCAGTCTGATCAACATATAGACAAAACTTAGTACATTGCTATGCAAAAGGGAAAAAAATCATAACTTAAGTTTGACTTAAGTTTGGTGTAGGTTGGATTTTGGCAGACAATTTATGAATTACATTATGTTACACTGTAATAACAAGGCTGGATCTTTCAGACTATAATAGAACTGATATATTCTATCACTAGGTGTTTCTCAATACCAAGAATGCAACGATCGCTCTTAATAACTTGTATTTCAAGAATGAACTTGGGGCGCAATGAATCATGGGATTGGTCTCGTTCGATGAGGATGCAACTGATGTATCCTTGATATTTGGGGAGGGGCAAGAATGACATCTGGCGATTTTTACCGTCCTCTGTACTTCTGTTCTTGAGTATTGGAACTGGTCTTCAGCGATGAAAGATGACATAAAACAGGTACAAGAGAACACAAGTACAGTCAAGTATGCATATTTAGAAACACCCACTGTGTACATTTATGCATTTCTTAATGTCCTTCCACACAACATCCGACCGCATATACATATTCAACAGATGGAAAATCCTGATCGGAGCAGGACACAACAGACGTACGCGGCCGTAATGCACCACATGTGGCTGGTGTAAACAAAGCAACTGCCCTGCCAGTCATATAATGGTACAGTACATAGCCTAATTTATAATACCCATAATGCACTACATGTGGCTGGTGTAAACAAAGCAACTGCCCTGCCAGTCATATAATGGTACAGTACATAGCCTAATTTATAATACC
>JAAGVU020000049.1:5685604-5712578 GCA_011763525.2 Mormyrus iriodes
AGGGTTTTCCTGGAAGTAAAAACTACAAGCTGTGCTGTCAAACTGAGAATTCAATAAGCATTTCAAGGACATATTGGTGTGACTAGCTGCCAAACTGTCCATAAGCGTGCATGTGTGAGTGGCTAGTGTGTGAGTGTGCCCTTCAATAGGTTGGTGTCCCATCCTGGGTTGTTCCCTGCCTTGCACCCATAGTCTCCAGGATGGGCTCCAGAGTCCCCATGACCCTGAACAGGACAAGCAGTTGAAGAAAATGGATGCATGGATGAATTGCTGTGACTAGTTTCTGCAACCAGCTGACAGCTATGTTCCAGAGCCGGTCTTGGGAAGCATCAATAGAAAATAAAATGGAATACTTTCTTCCTAGGAGACTCACAGGACAGTCAAATTCACTGACATTGGGGGCAGTTTAGGTCAATGTTTCTCAACCTGATCTTTAGGGACCCCCAGATGGTCCATGTTTTTGGGAGCTAGGAGGGAGCAAAAATGTGGACTGTCTGGCAAGGAGTCAGCTCATTTTCCATAAGATGCAGCTTGTAGCTGTAGGTTAGTAATCTGTGTCTGTGTCCGGAAGGTCATGGGTTCAAATCCTATGGCTGGCAGAGTAATCACATCACGATCAGGCCTTTAACCTCAATTGTTCCAGGGAAGCTGGATGAACCTGCTCTCTGACCCTCTCTTGTACATTGCTTTGGACAAAATTGTTTGCTAAATAAGTAAATGTACTGACAGTCCTGACTAGTCTCCTAGAATTCAAAAAAAGCACGGAGAGCCGGTTAACGGCACATTCGTTGAGGATTTATTGAAGCATTGTTAATATAACATTCATTGCTATTACACCAGAGAAAGCATTGAGAATTACCAACCACATTTCCAGAAAAGTTCGGATAATTTCCAAAAAGCCATATAAACCAATCTGTGGTTTGATCATTCACGTGAACCTTTAACTGACAATAGTACAAAGAAGTCAATATTTTTATTGACCAACTCAATTGTATTTTGTAAATATAAACAGTTAGAATTTGATGCCTGCAACACACTCAGCAAAAGTTGTGACAGAGGCATGTTTACCATTGTGTTACACCATCTTTCCTTTTAATTACTCTTTTTAATTGTTTGGGAACTGAGGATACTAATTGCAGTAGTTTTGCAACTGGTCACCATTGTGTGACTGTCCTCTTCCTGATGCCCCACACATTTTCAATAGGAGACAGATTACTGGCAGCAGGCCAGTCAAACACATGCACTCTGTCTATGAGGCCACACTGCTGCAGCCTTGTGTGTACCTCAGGGAAGAGACATTGCCCTGAGGGCAGCATATGTCTCTCTAAAATCCCAATATACATCAATGGTACCTTCACACACATGCACCCCCTTACCTCTGTAAATACCCCCATACACCTTTTGCTGATAATCTGGATGATCATTTTCATTTTTGGCACAGAGAACTCAACATCTGTTTTTTTCCCAAAAACGAGCTGAAATATGGACTCATCTGACCACAGCACACGGTTCTGTTGTCTTTCGGTCCATCTGAGATCAGCTTGGGCCCAGAGAACTCAATGGCATTTCTGAATGGAATTGATGTATGGCTTCCTCCTTGCATAATACACTTTCAGGGTGCATTTCTGAATGCCGCGGTGGACTGTGGTAAGTCACAATCTTATTTTAACTCTTGTTGAGCATATTCCAGATATCAAATTCTAACTTTGTTTATATTTACAAAATACAACTCAATTGGTCAGTAAAAATATTGGCAATCTATTCTTTGTACCTTTGTCAGTTAAATGTAGGTTCACCCAAATGAACAAATCACAGATTTTAGTTTTTATTGCATTTTGGAAAATATCCCAACTTTTCTGTTAATGGGGTTTGTAATAATAAGCAAACAATCTAAGATCTTTATGCATTGTTTTTAATGTTAATTGTTGCTGTATGCAGGTGTAACACAAAGGTCTTAGTTTACTCACTCTTCAGCAGTGATCGGGTAAGTACTCAAAAAAAGTAATTAGTTAAAAATGACCAATTATTTCTTTAAATTGTAATGGGGTTACGTTACTTGTTACTCCTTCTGAAAAGTAATTGCAGTAATTGCTTTGCTTTTGAGTTATTCTCTAAAACTACGAATTCCCAATTTACCACATAAAAAGACAAGGACAAACATCATAGTTTTTAATTATTTGATTTTCAGTGCTTTGTGCAGGCATGTTGTCTAATTCGGTGCTCGGACAGGTTACTCACTAAATTTACAGTGGTAGAAAGGTGTTTCTGATCAGGGCACAGCTTACATTTCACAATAATATTCTTGCTGTTTTATGCAGTAAATTGAAAATAATGAGAATATTTCGACTCACTGAAGCACACTGTCTCATCTGCCAGGTTTAAAATTTCGTTTCCGATATAAAAATGTCTACAACTAGAATTAATCAGCACGCATGCACTTTGGATCATCCAGTTCTAAAGTAACTGTAAATCGAGGCCATTGCTGGAACACTGTATTGCACACCCAGCACCGGAATTATCCATTGTATATGTTAAATTTAAGTATTCAGTACAAAAAACATTCTTTTGAAAAGGCATGTGTAATGCAGAAAAGTACAATAACTGTAATGTGACTGTATTACTGAAATTACTGGAATAGAATTGTAATGCTTTGCACTTTATTATGGAGTGAAGTAATCTAATTGCAATAACATGTTACTTTGTAACTCGTTACCCCCAATACAGGTCTTCAGCATCAAAATGTATAACAGTACATGATCTTTGCTCATGCATTCAACATGAAAAGGCCCACAAGGACTTTGATATATAACCACTGTGTGAGTTTTTGCTATAAATTTAAATGCAGCCGCACAGTCCGACACACACTGCAGTGAAAATGTTTGTCTGGATATATTACCTCCCCCGGTTCATTTAGCATAAGTGTCCCCTGAAAACAATTACAGAAATAAAGATAAAGAATGTTGCAGAACATATAGGAATAATGTCAACGTGCGTCTGGAAAACGGTGGATTTGACTCAATAGCATTTAGTCTTCTGGGTCTTTGTGAAATATCTCATCAGTTAGCAATTATTTCCCCTCAAGCCAAAACAAACCACAGGAAAGCATCTTGGGTTAACTTCTTGTATCTTTGCCTGATTGAAACCCCACTTCTGACAGTTTGAATTCCATGGCATATGAAGCCTCACCACAGTTTCGAAAAAACAAGCGTTACCTGTGAGACTGTTTGACTGAAGTCGACTCCAAGGATGCAACATTATTTCTCTTTCCCCTCAAGCCCTGAAGGATAAATATCACAAAGAATTTCAGACATTCCACTCACCCTTCTTTATTTGTATGTGTATGAATTCTCTCAGATTGTGATTAATTGGTCCCGGATGTGTTGGGGGAACATGTGTTAAATCTTGCTTTAATTTGTAGAGATGTGTTACCTTAGAACTTACCCCATCAAGTGACGCATGTTATCTTTACTGGAAGACGGCCTGCAGAGGGCCACACGATCTCAGGTGACCATCTTCCATAGGTACACACGGCAGATATGCCCACTACGCACAATGCCAATAGCAGGAACAGAAGACCACTGCTGACCCTCGATTTCACTAAGCTGTCCTAATGCAAGCTTCTGTTGTAGAGCTTCCACTGTGAGCTGGTCTGTATTTTGAATGTTTCAGACTGTGTGGTTTTTATGACTAGTGTCTGTGCTATATAGGTATCTGAGGGGTTTTTTTGGTGATTTTTTTAAATTAGTGCCAGTCAGTGAAAAGGGTGGAATCTTGGTTCTGTTTTGGAGATTTTGTCATTTGCTGACTGACCCAAAGATTCAACACCTGCATAAAAATGACTCTTTCTGCAAAGTGCAGTTTCTTATAAAAAAATCACATATTCTGATTCCCAGGTCAGACCTATGCCAATGTAAATCCACTTGTTACTAAAACACTGTTGTTAGCGGCAATAAACTAATTTTTCACTTATGTTTCACAACTTGCTGTTGAATGTTGTGTAAACTTACTTCCCACCTCTATATGAAGAAACCTCTGGGTTCAAATTAAAGGCAAGAGTCATGAGTTCAAATCATTTATAACTGCTACACAAACACCGTGTAAGTGCCAGTGAGTAGTACTGGAAGATACATGTAAATATATATTTATTTATTTATTTATTTATTTATTTAATTATTGCCTTGTAATTCTGAATCCGCTTACATTGGTCAGGTTCTTAGTTGGGCCTGAAGTCCAAGCACCAGGCAGGGGTATACCCTTGACAAGATGCCAGGCCATTTATGGATGAATGGTGGCACCGGGGGCAAGATGCAAAGAGAGGTGTCAAAGCAATGCAAATATACACACAGAAAGTAATCTAACTGTAAAAAGCAAATGGCAACATGACATAGAGCAAAATCCCAGAATTTCAGGTATTTTTAGGTTCCAGAAAAGAGGAAATCGGGGAAAAAGAGGAGCTACAGTCATCCTATACATGCGAATTAGTCTTTGGACTGTGGGAAAGAACTGGAGCAAATAGGAAAACGCACCCAATATAGAAAGAACATGCAAACTCAACACATTCTGTAGGCCACACACAATAACAGGAGATAGGATTTGAACCTCAAACCCTGAAGGTATGAGGCACCAGCTACCCAGAGAGCCACTGCACTGGATATATAAAGAAATCCTTATACACATCCATTCTCTGTAACCGCTTGTCCGATTTAAGGTCATGGGGGTCCTGAACCTATCTCAGAGGCTACAGGCACAAGGCAAAGAAAAACCCAGGATGGGGCTCCAACCCACTGCAGAGCACACTCATGGACAATTTGGTAACTCCAATTAACCTCAACACACTGTTGGACCGTGGAATGAAACCAGAGTAGCTAGAGAAAACCCCATAACAACATGGGGAGAACATGCACACACCACACACAGGGAGCCAGGGCAGAGACTCAAACACTGGTCTCAGAGGTCTGAGGCAACAGGGCAAACCACTGCGCCATCACGCCACCCACGGTAGTGTCCTGTACCGAACGTTTCCTATATCCCTGTCTTAAGTTCTTCATACAATCAGAAACATCAAAGAGGTGGGTGCATAACATTAAAGGACTCTTTCACGTGCTGATTTGAAAATGGCTTTAAAAATACAGGATACGTCTGTTTAAGATTACCTTAATTACCCTGCTAGCAGCCATAATGGTTGTTGACTTCAAATTATGTTCTTAGATTGAAAGTTTGGATTTGGCTTTTCATCATCAGACCATACTGAAATCTGCTGTTAAAACTGATGAACGTGTGTTATATGTCTTGTTTTAAATAAACTTCTGGAAGTGCCTTGCTGCATTAGTGTTGAAACCCAATTTCACCAAACGAGTCTGGTACACAGAGACCAGCGTTCTGCTGGATGAGGTTGAAAGACTGTTTCCACACGATTTTTTACATGGCGGTTACCATATTAATAAATGTCCAATGTTCTAAACAGACGGCCTGCCTAAACACAAACATGATGATTTTTATAAGATAAAAAAAAGAACTATGAAATGGAAATTGCATTATTTCAAGGGACTGGAGCACTTATTAACAAAACCAGGCTGCAGTCGGATACAACTTTAAAACACCCTAAAAATTAAATTAGTGAAGCTGTAAGCTGATTCACTGCTCGGGTCCTAAAGGACAAGCTGTGAGTACAAGGAAGTTAAATTCCTGAGAAAAAAAACAGTTAGAAAATGGAAAGAAGGGAAGCCATCTTGAGCAGGGGGGCAGTCATCTGCCTAAACCAGGGGGCAACAACTTGACAAATTTTGACAGGTACACAGCTGTGCCGAACCCACGCCATACCGACGATGCTGATTCTACACACAACCAGCTTTATAGAGTTGTGCATGGAAGCATAGACAACTAACAGAAAATGGTTTTTTCATGGTTATATCTTTTATAAAACCTAACTGTGAATGGACAGTACCGCCTCATGGCTGTAGTCCACATAAAGCACTTAAGCTAACCCATTCCTGTTTGCTGAGTATGATGTATGAGTGTGTTGTATGTCCAGGGGCCTGTGGTCGCTTCAATAGCACCAGGACTCTACAGTAATTCACATCTGCCCAGGCCCATCTGTAAAGCTAATAAATGCTAAACCGTTAGCTGGCCCTCATCTTCCCCCATCTTTGCCGGCTCAGTGTCTCACTGTTATCACGCCAGGTACAGACTCCCCACAAGCAACCTTGTTGGGGGGAACCCCAAATGGGGTCCAGCAGCCCCCCCAAGTTGGAGGCTGCTCCATACACAAATCATGGTCCCACAGGGGACACATCTCCATAAATTCACATTATGCTGTGAGAGGTAGTGGAGCACGCCTGACCGCATCAGCTTCTGCGCCACTGTGGCTCCATGTCACGCTAACCGGATACTTTGTCAGAGATCGCTGTCGGAGAAAGTGCATCTCTCTGTATCTGAGCCCAACCCGCGGCCCCTTGCGATTCGGAAACCGCGTCGAGCGAGAGGATTGGTCATTTGCAGTGTTTTCACTGGCTGCTCTAAGACACCTCATTAAACATAGTTCATGTTTATGTTCTTGCGCTTATACGGTACATGAGATACCATCAAATGAAAGAAAACGACGGCATGGGAGCCTGGCAGCTTTTCCTCATTTTTAAAAGGAAACGTAACACCCTGTAGGGACAAAAAAAAAAAGCCACGCAACAAAGAGAAATTGCAAACTGTTCAGTTTCCATTGGCAACTAGATAAAGTGTGTGCTTTTTTGCAAGTTTCACAGACTGAATTTGATGGTAAATATGACTCATACCATACTACCATTCTTTCTTACCATATTTTTAGTATGAAAACTCCACTTACTATTTGTGTGTCGCTGTCCTCCTAACCTGCCGGCTGAACTCCAGAAGCTAATGCTATGACTGCATTCCATCTTGTGAAATGTGTCATGCAGCCTCTTCTTTGTCCTTCCCAGCTCTCAGCCATTCCTGATACGTCAATGACACTTGGAGGCCAGCGAACAAATATCCAAAGCAGAAATGTGAGTTGATATTCGATGACTGACTTATATAAACCGTATATGCCCGTTTCAGTTACAGCTAGCTTGTTTTTTACATAAATTTTATCCATTTATAGGGTTTGATTTGCACTGAATTGATTCTTTGTTAGTGTTTTGCACAAGCACATGGATGTAGTTATATTATTATTATTAGGGTGACCAGATAATCCATGTCAGGGAGGACAAGTAGAGCTGGGACAGGATTTGTAAACTACTATTTCAATTAAAAGTATCTGGATTTCACTTAAGCACTGCATTCTTACTGTGTGCCGATTGGTCAATCTACTATAATCATGCATGTGCAACTAATGTTAATGTGAAACGGCCAGATGAGTCTTTCAATCAAGGAAACAAACAAGTCAAAGCACAAGAAGACCTGAACTATTTAGCCAAACACAGGAGCCTTTCAGTTTTAAAGTAGTTTGTAAAACCTGAAGTAGCTCATAGTGTCCTACCTGACATGGATTAGGTGGTCATCCTATATTATGTTCTGTCCTTTTTTGTGTGTCTAACTAGGATAACACCTTTCAGCTGGAGAGATGTATAGTTTACACCTAAACACAAGCTTTGGGTCGTTTTCCTAATGAAAATTTCAGTGAAATTTCAAACCATCTTCATAAATACATCTGCATGGCCCTACAGTCAGTCCCCATTGCATGCCTGTCTCAGAAGTTATGTGAACTGTAATGCTGAAAATAATGTTATAATACACCAGCTAATAAACATTTGAGCACAAACAACAAGCATTTATTCACAAGTCACCAGTTAATGAGAAACAGGTGGCCAGCACTGTTAATTGGTGTTATTTCAACATGGAGTATAAAATCAGCCATTTATCTTATGATTCAGCGCTGTATCCATAGAACTATGACTATTGCAGAGCTGCAGGATCAGGTGATGTAGTAACTGGAAATTTCCAGCCTTGTGTCATTTTTTGGTCACTGGAATCTATCAAGTCTTTCAATGGGCCCCAGTGTTGCTGTTCAGCTTTTTTTGCTGTGATACGTTTCATAATCATAATACGGTCATGTTCTGTAGCTTTTATTTCTCCAAAAATGACGTTTAATAAAAGCTCATTGCTTTCACTCTTTAAAAGCTTACAGGAAATACACTAGATTCTATGTTCTTCTAAATACTTTGAAGGGCTGTTGCTTTTATCTTTGTGTCCATGCTTTGACAGAGTGAGAACAGCATGAAGTCGTACTTACATAGAAGAAACTGAACATGGCTCAGTTTGGGTTAACTTGATGAATGAATTTAGGCAAGTTACTGAAAGGTTGGAAACCAATTTACATTCAAGCTCCGACATTCCCTGGCCACACTGTGGTGACCTTAGCTGTGAACCTGTCGGAACACTCTTCACCAGACATGTCCCACTGAGGCAAAATCAAACTTATTTCTGCATTTTCTCTGCAGAATCAAAGACCTTAGCGTTTTCCCTGAGGAGTGTGTGGAAGGAAATGATCATTTGCTGTATTATCATCACAATACAATACGGCCATGAAGACATGAACAGACACAATAAATTCATGCATCCACCCTTCTTTCATCATCACTCACTGATCATATATGAGTATAGGGTTATGGCATTAGCTTGGAGCTCATCCTGGTAAGCAATGGGCACAAGGTGGTAGACACCCTGAATGGGTGGTGGTAAACTCATACGAAGTCATAATTCCAGTGGTTTCCAGTGATCCGTGTCAGTGTTCTGTACACTCTGGTTGCTGTGGATTTTGACTTCAAGGGCGTTTGCGTTCACAGTGTTAATCACGCTAATTAGCTGTCTGAGGAAATACTGTTGCAGTCTAATTACTGAGAGGATTTCAACTGTCCTTGTTCATTTACTTCTCTAGAACAGCCTCGCACATGCAGAGCCGAAGGCATTTCAGCATTGATTACTGGACCGATTACTGGACTTGAGTGACTTTCACTGGCGGTAAAGTATTTACAGCCATGTCAGTGGAACAAAAAAACCAACTTAAAATCCATAATTAGCTAAATTCCCTGGCAGCAGTTCAGCTAACTACCCAAGGAGCTTTTCATTTATACAAAATACAACATATGTTTTGTTGTCTGCTTAATAATATTTAGGTGTTAGGCCAATGAAGCACCCAGTGCTGATAAACTTGGTTATGCTCTGATGGAAACAACACTGTATGAAATAAATTTCAGAAGAATACTTGAAAATAGAAGATAAACCTGGAACCTGGATCCATTCCCCTTTGCTGAAATAAGTTTATGACAAAAGTTCCCTTAGCATAGATGTCTCGCAGTAAGGTGCATAGGAAGCAGTCAATGTTTCTCTAGCCAGAATACCACTATCCAGGAATAATCTCCTCGGTGTGCCAGTCTGTGATGCTCCAGATGACCTCAGAATTATGCAGTTCGCGCCCTGGCTGCACACAGTTCACACTGGGAGGGAATTGATAATTTGACAGTAACTGCATATGTATTAATCCATAGTTTAGGGCTCAGCTCTGATCCACTGCCTGCACCTCAATCCTCAGTCCTCATTCCTGCCTCCTTTGCCTTCCTCGCTCTTTGGAATACTGAGAGCTGCAGTTCGTTCCTGTGCCGATTCCTGTGATTCCCTACTGCTATGTAAACAGGCTAACCAGCCAGCCCATGGCGAAGAATTGTCCCATGTGCAATTCCCGGGTGTTCTTCTATCTTCCGAGGTTTTCCTGAGTGCTTCAGTTTCCTACCATGTGGTAGTGTGTCCTTGCCATCCCCGGTCACCGGCCAGGTGAGGCTGATTTCCCAGTCTTCCACTCTTTCTGTACACGTGCCTGCCTGTCCCTTCACCCCCAGGACCAACTTTTTGCCTTTTTGACGTTCATGTTTTCGACTCCATCTCCCATCTTGCGATTCTAACTTTCAGTTCCTCTGCATCTGAATCGCTGAGGTTTTGGCATTGCATAAATAGCCATTTTCTGGTATTCCACTGTCTATAAGAATAATACAATGACCGGCTTGGTTTCTGGGACATTGACCCATATAAGTTAAATTACCCATATAAGTATGTTCTTCCTGATGAGATCCGAGCATCCGCTTAGGCTCAGTGACATATTGGAGTTCATTTTTCATCACTCTCAAGATACCGAGTTAAGTCCTAGGAAGCACAAGGTATGAGGCAAGGAACACCCAGGACTGGATGTCCGTCAATCACTGGACACACACACACACACATACAGGCCTCATACTCATATCTTTATGGGGACTCTCCATTCATTTCTATGGGTACGACCCTAATCCCAACTATGACAACATTAACTGCTACCCAGCCCTAACCTTAACCATAAGTAACCAAACAAAATAGAAGACTTTTGCCATTTTTAGATTTTTTATTGCAGTCACAGATTTTGATCAAATTGAATTTCCCCTTGTGGGGACTGAAAAAATGGTCCCCACAATGTCAAAATAACAGGTTTTTATCACATTGTGGGGTTATTTGGTCCCCGCAGCATAAGGTATACCTGGACCACACACACACACACGTACATACAGTCACACATCTAGGGCAACTTAGAGCCATTTTAATACACCTGAACTGGGGGAAAATGCTCACCATGACTTTAGCTTACAACGATAAATTAAAATTAATGTTCATGACAAAAGAATGTTCTCAGGAGGTATATGGTACCGTGCAGATACAGTAGCTGGGCATGGTCAGATGGTTAATGATTGTCAAAAAATAAGCAGTGGAGCTCATCCTGAAGAGAGTTCAAGGGTCAAACCCAAGACGTTAGCCAATCTTTACCCCTAAGACCCATTATCTCTCTGTAGGGACTGATCTGATACCAGGTTTAATATAATCCACCGCTCTTACCAACATGTAGAATGATAGAGATATTTAACAGCGCAGTGTTTCTAGAAATTTGTGGATTTCTCATTCATTTTCGGGATTTTCACTCACAGAAAGTCTTGGGAGGCTTGCTTATTTCTGTAAAAATGTTGGAAATTGATTGGTTTATGTCAGGGACCGCTTCGAGGAAACCCCTATGATGTCATGTGGTGCTTCCCATCCACGTCCTCTGGGAACCCCAAGAAGGGAGACTGGGACTGGCAAGCAAGCTCCTTCCCGGGACACAGTAGAACCGGTTATATTCACACCTCCATCAGCATATTCTGCATATGGTATCATTTTTATATTATTATCCTTCGCCTGCCCTGGAGCTGCAAGTGTGGAATGCTGGTCTGCTTCTCAATGAAAGGAGACTGTCATGGCTTTGGGGCTGACGGTGAGGCATGACACAGGCAGGAAGGAAGGAAGGAAGGAAGGAAACAGTCCTGGGAGAGCTGTGCTAGAAACCACCCCATGTGGGGACTTTATTTACAGGCAGCAACAACACGGAATCAGATAGGCTTACAACAATGACCCGACAAGGGAGCACAGGACTAGGGAACTCTTATACACAGAAAAGACAGAGGAATGAACGAGGGGCACCTGTGGCTGGTCAACAAGGGGGCAGGAACATGAGGTAACAACAACTACTACAGGCGCAGCTGATTAGCAGCCCCGCCTGTGGGAAACACTGGGAACAGACTGGTAAGGCAGGGCTGGACGTGACAGAGACGTTCATGCAGGACGATGGCTTGACATGACTGCCACAGATCCTGTGTAGCACTTTTCTGCTGTGTGATTCTTTCTGGAGCCTTTTTGAAAGAATAAAAGTTACCAGAAAAGAAAGAAATAACTGATGTGGCAATTATTGGACTAGGTGTAAAAGTTAATGGTTTAAGCATCAACAAATCTTTTGTGCAGAACTCCTGCCCATGTGTCTTTTGAATTGCTTATGCTGGTTAGGCATGTGGGAGAACTGGTGCCTATCCTGCGGAAGCCTTGGGCACGGGGATGGGGCACACTGTGGGCCGGATGCCAGTCCATCACAGGGTACATACACACACTACAGGCAATTTAGAGATGCAACTTTATATGTCTGAACCGGAGGTGGAGAGAATAACAGGTCCATTAGGTCCATTAAGTAAAAATCCAGACCAAGATTTTGTTTTAACCAACCAATTAAGTACTCTGTGACTATGACTCTTTATACTCAACTGGATGGTTGAAACAAAATCATGATCTGGATTTTTACTTTCCGGACCTGAAGTGTAAACCTCAGATCTGAACTGTGGGAGAAAGAAAAAGCCCTATGATGAACACACACAACATGCAAACTGCACACAAATGTGTTCGAGATAGGAGTTGAACCAACATCCCATGAGACATGAGGTGACAGTGCTACCCAGGGAACCAGAATGCTTCCCTGAGTTCTCAGGTCTTAAATAATGAAACTATATATGTATCGTTCATTTGTAATGCCTGTCACTACCGAAAAATGTTATACCTACCGAAAATGTAACTTCCGCTGCTACGCATGCACTTCATTACCACGCATGCGTCCACGACATTACATTTTGCGGCAGAGCGAATCTCCTAAAATTAATTTTTTAATTAATTATCCATAGCAAATGTGATGTATGGCATATTTTTAAAAAATGGATTACATGATTTAGTCATTAATACAATTATCATTATTGGACATTTTTTTCCATAAGAATAGATTTTTGAAACGACAACCGAACTTAAACATTTTTCATAAGGATTTATGCCATTATTTTACTTCATTGAAATTAATGGTGAAAAAAACGCTCTGAGGCTCTGCAGTTTGGTAGAGGAACTCGAGCTTAATAACAGCCCCTAGGACTCCACCTTTCATTTATGTTCATTCAATATGTCTTCATTTTTGTTACTTTAATTTATTCCCCATTCTTTACTGTTGTATATGTAATCACTTACATTTGCTTGTGCAGTGTCTGGTACACCTGCTCGAATCTGTTTGGAATTGTATCATGCCATGTATGTCTGTATATAACTTCTAAAGTCTAATTCTAAACTTCTAAAGTAAAAGAATAACATTTGGGGGGAAAAAAACATTTATATTTGTAGTTCAGCTGTCACAGTTCTCCTGAATGTTTGTGTTTCGTAATTTTGCGATGACTCGCTAAACTACTTAATTCATTTTGCTTTGCCGATTGTAATATTTGCATCTGTGTGCGTGTTTTAGTGGCTGTTGTTAATGAGGCTGTTAATGTGACGTGATGCCGTAAAAATAGCACGCCTCCTCGCCGAGGTCGGAAAAAGTAACGTGGTACGCAAGCGTGCGCATGCGAAGTAGCGGAAGTTACATTTTCGATAGAAATCACAACTAATTATTTTTCTGTAAATCCTCTAAATATTAATTGCATTTTCTTTCATTTTTATTCATAATTTTGATTGTTATTTTTATTTGCTTCATTTATTATTACATTGTTGTAAGCAAAGGAAAATATTTCTGCTGCAAAACATAAATTACATAGGATGGTGAAAATGAATGTAATCCCTGCAGTTGGTGTCCTGCTTATTTTCAGAGCTCTGTCAGTAGAGAATTTTCTTACAGGAAACCCAAGATGTGCCTTTTCTTTATACTAATGAAGGGATTATGTAGCATGTGGAGAGATGGAGTTTTTCCATCTGACAGGTGGGCTTTAAAAATTGCTTCCCTCCACGTACTGTGTGGTGTAGAGGTGCACAGAAAATTCAATCGACTTCATCAATGAAACACAGAGCGTCCTTTGTCCAGCATTCCCTAGTCCTTCCTCCCCCGCTGTCTCCAACAGCCTCCAGTTCCACACCAAAAAAGCCCACAACTTTTGGATTTTCACTGTCTGATTAGGAAATTACAAGGTATGCAATCAGTTCTGACCCTCCGTCATTTCTACAGGACCTTAGAAAGTAAAAATAATCATCAAATCAAATCATTTTCTTTCTCACATCATTTGACACTTGGTAGAGTGCTGGTGAGTGAAATACTTGTGTATAGAGTCCCAAAAAATGGTGACGAAAATAAAAATAAGTAGTGCACAAAGGAAATATACAAGAAAATGTTGATATACGGCATTATGATATTAAATAATGTGCAAATTAGAACAAATTGATACAATGCTTGGCGATATGAATGGAAGTGTTGATTGTGTGGATATGTATGACAGAATAGGTTAATTGACCAGAGTTCAGCAATCTGATGGTCCCAGAGCCTGCTGGTTAGGGCCCACACACTGCAGTACTGACTGCCTGACACTGTCCCAGAGCCTACAGGTTCAGGCCCTCATACTGCAGTACCATCTGCCTGACACTGTCCCAGAGCCTGCTGGTTCAGGCCCTTATACTGCAGTACCATCTGCGTGACACTGTCCCAGAGCCTGCTGGTTCAGGCCCTTATACTACAGTACCATCTGCCTGACACTGTCCCAGAGCCTACAGGTTCAGGCCCTCACACTGCAGTACCATCTGCCTGACACTGTCCCAGAGCCTGCTGGTTCAGGCCCTTATACTACAGTACCATCTGCCTGACACTGTCCCAGAGCCTACAGGTTCAGGCCCTCACACTGCAGTACCATCTGCCTGACACTGTCCCAGAGCCTGCTGGTTCAGGCCCTTATACTACAGTACCATCTGCCTGACACTGTCCCAGAGCCTGCAGGTTCAGGCCCTCACACTGCAGTACCATCTGCCTGACACTGTCCCAGAGCCTGCTGGTTCAGGACTTAATTACATTCCTCATAATAATATTTGATACTGCTTTATGTCAGATAGGGGATCTTTGATGATGCCTTGAATTCACTGAAGATGAGTCAGCTGTCCCTGTTAATGCCTGCTTTCATTTGCTTTGTGGGCCAAGTTGTGCTAAGTTCTGGCAAACATTAAGGTATTAGGGGTTCTGCTTGCTGTTATTCACATGCAATGAGAGAATGAGCAGACGGGTCTCCGTTTCTGAGCCTGTTTGATTAATAATATGAATAAAAATAACTTTAGTCCTGAAAAAACAGAAGCCCCATAATAATGTTAAAATGATTCCCTAAGAACTATAATCAGAAACATAACATGAGAACATATTACTCTGACAAGGCAGCACTGAAGATGTTAACATTGTCACTAGAGTAACCATAGGTAACGGAGCACTGACTGTTCCCCGTTAACTGCTTTCTGACATTTTTGTCATTCGTACTGTACGGGATCAAAAAAATCTGGGAATATTTAAGGTCTGTGTGTTTTTGCCAAAGTGCTTTACGGTCCCAGAAAGTTTGGTAATGCACCCCAAAATTTATATTATGAAAAAACTGTCTGCTCGCATTGAAATGAAACCACTGATATTAAGCACGTGAGAAGCTTAGAAGTAAGTCAGGCTCAATAAAAATGGAAAATCTCTGTGCGCAGCAGAAAAATGGCCTTTTCCATTTGTGGCATCTATAGAGGAGCATTCATAAGCCCCTAATAATCCTTCCCGATGCAATAGATACATTTGTAATTTTGAACAGCTTTCCACATAATTCCATGGTGTTGAAGGCTTTCTTTTTGTGGTCAGCTGAGCTTCACTAAGCTGACTTGTAGCAAACTGGTACCAAGAAAACTGGATCTACCTGAGTACAGAAGGTGGTTCTTGTTTAGTTCTTGTATCACTGGATTTGGAACCCAGACAGGAGACTGAGGAATGGCAATGGACAGTGGCCACAGATGAGCAGTGTGGAGCTAGTGTGGGACTCAGCAGGTTAAACCTCTGTTTCTGTGCTAGGAAGCTCACTGGTTCAAGCCCTGGCCTTGGCAGAACAGTCACATGTCCGTAGGACCCTTGAGCAAGGCCCTTAACCCCCAGCTCCATGGGCACTGCATGCTGGATGACCCTGTGCAGTGCCCCCCCAAGCTTGCTCTTATCTGTATCTCATGGAGGGCAAGATGGGATAGACAAAGAGAAGCTTTTCAGTGTACTTGTGCAAATGGAAGATTTCCTGATGTTTGACAAACAGCTTGTGAGCCTTGTGGTATAATCTTAACCTGGTCTTTTAGTATGCCTTAATATGAGCATTTGTGGGGACAGAATACTGTTCAGCTAAAGAAATTAGCCACACCCCTTTAGATTGGTTTTAATTGTTCTTTTACTCTTTGCAAGGGCCAGCCCCAGTCAGCCTGTTTTCATGTTGCTATCTGTCACTAGATCTAATAGCACTCAGCATCTTTCACATCCAACTTTTGTCAGTCCCCTCCAAATCCTTTGTTTTCCCCTCGTAACGACCAATAAAAATTTTCCATTTCAGCCATGACTCTCCTGAACCGCCCTTTCTCCATTATATTGGGGGAAAAGGGGCCATTTGGAGACTGAATGACGGTGAAACAGAGTTTTCCAAAATACTTCATATTTCAAACGCAGAGCAACAAATGAGTTGGGTTTTGTTACAGAATTAAAGGCGTTCTTTCCAGTCTGCAGGTGAAAATGAACTTTTATGACATTCTTAAGATCCTCAAGCATGTGCATAAGATGGCATTACAGGAGCATCTCCTCCACCACATCATAATGCTTTCCGTTCTGAGAAGATCATCTGGAATATGCCTCAGCTCGTAGTGGGTTTGTGCTGTACTCATTGCTGCTCAGACAGCAACTTGATCAGCAGCCTCTGAAGATATTCTGTGATTCATTGCCAGTTAAAACTATTATGTTTCCCAGGGTTACACTTCATTGCTTTGAATGTGTTTCATGTTTGTTTTCTTTTAGTTTATATTTATTCGTTTGCTGTATTTTAATAATTCTTGTTTTAAATAGGCTCCTGAATCTTGTATTTGAGAGAATATTTGAATAAGGAGGTCAATGGGCAGCTGATTCAGAATCCACACAGACGCTTGACACTGATCACTGACAGCAGACGCTTTGCCCTGATCACTGACAGCAGACTGCTTTGCCCTGATCACTGACAGCAGACGCTTGACCCTGATCACTGACAGCAGTCTGCTTTGCCCTGATCACTGACAGCAGACTGTTTTGCCCTGATCAATGACAGCAGACGCTTGACCCTGATCACTGACAGCAGACTGCTTTGCCCTGATCACTGACAGCAGACTGCCAATACCTAGATTTAAATTGTACTCATGTTCTGTTCAAAAGATCAATATCACAAAACACAAGCAGCCATGCCGAGGTCTATAATGGGCCAGACGCACTCCCAGATAAAGGGGCTACAGATGTAGGTCTGCACCAGATTAATGGCAGACCACGCATGAGATGGCTTTGAGGTTACATGACTAACGTTTCACGTGTGCAAAGCAATGTAACAGCAAAATGTTTTTTCATATTTACCCGAAATCACATTGTAGAAATAGAGACTAGACAGACCTAGACAGAATGCTGTATTGCATGTTATGATGCAGAAAAAAAGTTGCTTTTTATGTACTATTTCTAATTATTACATTTGGTAAGATTTATGGTGACAAATCCAATTTTATTTCCACATTACATGTACACTTATTCCTGCTGATACTTTGCACACATGCAAAAAATATACTCATACTCATTTTGACAATTGAGGTGGATATGTAGAATAAATTCTGGCAAGTTAAAAGCAACACAATCTCTTTTTCAAAAAAATCACTTTTGGAACAAAATTTATATTTCTTTCTGACCAAGCATTGCTTGTCAAAATGACAACAGAAATTCTGGCAGTACTTTTTCCTTTTATGATCAGTAAAATATGAGTGAAAAAATAAAGTTTCCATTTTCAAATGAAATAAAATAAAATGTACAAAATATCAAAAATGCATTGCTCTACATCTTTTTAGATAATTATTCATACCTTTAAACTGGCCTCAGCAAAATATAGTAGCTATAATGTTGCAATAATTGAATTTTTGAACTTCTACTATGTAAATTTATTCTTAAATAAAAGCAGAATTTGCCGTATGCATGAATGCAGTCTTGGTCCTTCTGGTCGCAGCACCCATTTCAGCACATTTTTAACTCATGAACAAATGGTGCTGTTTTTGTTACAGACCAGTGTTTTGGCTCTGGGAAGCTCATCTGCTTTGACTGAGAAGCCAATGAATTTGGAAATACAAAAATCATCCAAGGTGAACAGCTGTCTGAGAAGAATTTATTCTGACTAGAGTCCAAATAACCCCGTATTTGAGATCATCCACACCCCACCTTGGAAATAGTATCCAAAGGAATTTAAAAATAAATTTGTCCAAAGTCCAGAGTCATCACTCTGAAGGAACTAGGCAAAATCTGTTATTTTCATACCGTATACTGGAGATCAGGGTGTACTACACTGTAGGTGTTTCATAAAGTATTTGTTATTTTTAGATGGTAGTTCCTGTGAATTTTTTCTCGCTTCTGTATAGTGAGCTACCAGCCAACAGGATTTCATTTCCGAGTAACGGGAGTCGGTTATAAATTCATATGCCTGGCACTCTTGATGACGCAAGAAACCCTTTGAAGCAGTGAAATTATTGTAGTATAGTAATGCTTTAGTTTCTTTGACAATTAAGTATATTTCCATATGTCACCAGCTAAATAATGTTTGTCTGTAACCGGCTTCCCTCAAGTGCAGTTCGCAGTTTTGAACCGTTCCAGGATTTATTTTCTCTGCTGCTTCCCTACAACAGAATGAGTGGCAGTATCTTACAGTCTTACACATCCCCCTATATACAGAACTAGTTCAGTGGAAGAGACCATTCTACCAAAAGGCCCAAAGAGATTTTATCGCGGTGTGCATCTGTCACTCCTGTAGCTAAATCAGACTTGTTACAAATGTACAGATCTGACAGAAAAACCTGACAGAGCGTATAAAGTGAAGGGTATCGGACGCAACGTGCGACACAGATGCAAGCAGGCACTATTCCCTGTCACATATGTGTAACTCAGTGTGGACAAGAACCCAAACACGGAAAAAAAAATCAAGAAAATGTGTTTATGTGCACATCTATAGCAGAGCAGGAGCCAAGGGTCGGTTTTTATGTAAAGCATAAAAAAAGGTTACACATGAGTGTAAAAAGAGCAATTTAAATAAAATGAGGTCTGAGCTCAAATATAAAATAGATGAATAGGGTTAGCAGGCTTAATGGGGAGCACTGTGGCCTCACACCTCCAGGGTTGGGGTTTAGACTGCCATTTCTCTCTCTGTTTGTGTGTATTTGCATGCAGTTTCTCCTGGCAGAGACCAAAAACATATCGCTAGTATAATTGCTGTCTCTAAATTTCCCATGGTGTGAGCACTGCAATGGGCTGCCATCAGATCCAAGGTGTCCCTACCTTCAGTCCTGTGTTGCTTGGGATAGGCTCCAGGCACCGTGTAACCCTGAACTGTCAAGCAGTTGGAAGATCGATGGATGGAAATACTTGCTATAATGATACAATGATAACAAGTATAATAAGTTTATTATGGCTGTTTTTATAACATAAAAAATTAAACCAAGAAGTAATTATCATATATTACAAGAATCCGGAATATTTCTTGGGGAATTCCTTCGTGCAGAATTCTTTTCGACCTATCTGATATTTCGGTTTCTATTTGTGGAGCTCTTTTGTCAGGCGCCAAATGTTCCACTGGATTCCGGCCTGCAGATTTAAATGGCTGAATCAGTGCTGATTTTTGTGGTCATTCAACCATTGCTCAGTCAATTTTGATGTATGTGCAGGATTAATGTCACGCTGGAAGGTCAATTTCCAGCCAAGTTCCAACTTTCTGGCTGAGAGGGAAAAAAATGTGCAGCCAAAATATGCTGGAGTTTGTGATTCCGTCTTATAGAGGCAACTGGGGTATATGGAGGTAAACCAAAAGCAATGAGCCACTGGTGTGTTTCACAGCAGGTCTCAACTTTGGTGTTTATTATGGCATGGTGTGGCTTGGTGGGTTAAAACTGTATGCTTGTGATCAGAAAGTCATCACTTCCAATCCCGTGATCAGCAGAGTGATGTCACTGTTGGGCCCTTGAGCAGGACCCCTAGCCTCAATTGCTCCGGCTTCTGTCTGACTCTGCTTTCGATAAAAGCATCTGCTAAATGAATGTAATATTCACTCAAACACCGATGTACGTGTCCAAGAAACCTGTTTAGTCTTAACCAAAAATATCTGTATTTTTCTCCTTATAACACTTCCACAAAGGTCATTTTCGCAGAGCTGGTGTTGAGCAGCGATTTTAGAAACCCTGCGGCTCTGAGATTCCAGGTGGTTTCAGACAATTATTTCTCCTTTTGTTTCTTGTACCCATCTGTCTAAACGCTTGTAATGGGCAAGAGAACTTGTGGTCGCCGAACCCTTGAGAAGCAACTTCCAGTGAGCTCAGTATTTTACCAATGAGCTCAAAAGCAGAACTATAAATATTGTTTTTTTATATTTTTTTCGAGCTGTGCCCTTATTAGTAGAAGTTATATTTATAAAACCAAGAAATCTCTGATGATGTTTTATATATAATATATACACTGCATAATTTACATATTTTCCAGACTTAGAATATGCCTAAAATTGCTGGAATGTCTCCTCCCACCATTATTCTTAATACAGATCAACTATATAAAACAATACAACATACTTACATTTATACTCTTTACAATTTAGTAAATTTTCCAGATTATGGAATTGGGTGCCTCTAATTTTGAGAGTGATTTGAACAATAACCTTGAAGTTAACATTGTCATGCTTTCATCACTTTTATGGTTAATTACTGCAGCTGTGTAAGACACTCACGACGCCCCTTTCACACCTTGACATTGGTTCCAGTTGCAGTGAGACCGGCTCCAGTTGCCCTGAGACTGGCTCCAGTTGCCTTGACTCCCATCTAGCTTAACAGGCAATGTAATGCTATTCTCTGACCACCGCAAAGTCCCGAATACCAAAGAAGTACCCCAGCTGGTTTGGCACTTTTGGTGTTGGAACTTTTGGTACTGGAACTTGACTGGAAGTCAATGGAAAAGGGAAAGTACAGTACCAAAAGTATGGTACTTGGTGCAGTGGAAAACTGCCTTATGAGGGCCACAACAGAATCTGAGAAGACTCCACTTTGTGGGTGGCCTCCAGGCTGTCCTCAGACAGTGACTGGTGGAAAGGCATGGGGTCCACTTACCAAATCCCCCCCAACCGCCCCCACCCCCAGGGGAACCGAACGCACAGATATTATTTGGAAGTAAACCTTCTCCACTCTCTAGAGTGACATTATCTGCTCTTCCCTGGCTGTTATTGCCACCATAATTTGAGGAAACGCAAGAATATACAGGTATATCTACCCAAAAAAAGAGGCGGGACCGAGACATCTGATTAGATGCTCCCGTCTCCTCTAGTTGCTTGGGCCCACCTCCTCTACAATCTGACTGGTTATCTCTGGGAACCAATCATTTTTCATTTTGCTCTCAGAACATTTCTGTGTAAGCAAAACTCCCATGACCTTTGCACTCTTGAATTTTCTTTGAAAAATAAATGTTTTTGTAATGACATTCAACAGCTTTTTACTAACTGAAAAAATCACCTTGGATTTCAGTAAGGAGTATGTTTTATTGCCATGACCCTGTACTAGATAAACAGTTGTGGATGATTGATGAATTGTATGATTAATTTTGTTGCCTACTTATACAGCTTGGTCTCCTCCGAATGAACCCTATAATTTGGTCCGTCCCAGCACACCTACACCAAGTATTCGGTGTTCTTGATTGTTTAATTGGTGGTTCAGGTGTGCTGGGTTCTGGAAGGGAGCAAAAATGTGGACTGTCTGGGGGTCCCTATGGACTGGGTTGAGGAACACTGCCATACTCCTACAAGTTCCATGTGATATATAACCATTCCAACCCAACACAGGTGAGTCACAACAGAGGCAGGAACAAGTTGCTATGGTTACGCCACACATTCCTGATTCACCTACATCAGTAGTGATGTCATTACATCAATGTCATGTAGCATAAGGGCAGAAAACCATCGCAGCCAAGCTTCTCAAGCCGTGAACAATTGTTCAGCTAATCCAGTCCTCGAAAGTCGGTATGGACAGAATAGTTAGGGCAGTAGTGTCAGCTTATCTGGTATGGCAGGTTTTTATTAGGTGGAAACCTAGAGGTAGGTACAGAACCGGAATAGCCTAAATAAGAATACTGAGTAGTTCATTGACTGCAGTGGAAATAAATGTGAACCGTACACCACTCTGGACGAAAGTATCTATAAGCTGTAATGTAACCTAATGCAGGTTACTGTCAGTGACTGCGTGATTAGTGGGGTTTTTCTGGCACAGTGTCTGCATATCCTCTGGACAAACCGTGCACCAATCCAGCAGCACCATTAAAACAGAAATCAGGGGCAATCTGGGACTGATTCTACAAAGACCATGAACGTCTATCTGAAGCCCTGGCTTAGGATGAAGAATAGTCTGAGCTTTTAAAACAATGCAGTTCTTAGCGTGAGAATTTAAAACATTCTTCTTAAGTGGACGTGAAAGTGGGTATCGGAGGAGGAACGCTCAGGGACTACGGGACCCAGAGTCCATCAGGCGGTTCTTTTCATCTCGTGCAGAGCGGTTGTGGAGTGGCCCTTTTTCTGACATGGCCCGGTACATGCCTCACTCTGCCCGAGACTAAACAAGGGCAGCGCCAGATAAAACAATCTCTCTGCACTGACTCTCTGGTGCTACGATTTCACAAGAATCAAACGCCACAGAGTGACCGCAATGATCAGAATTTACCCGTCCATCATGAAATGACACCATCCCCTACTGCTCTGAGACAGCACAAGCATGAGGGTGCAATATCAATTTCCCTTCTTCTTAAAGAGGGTGTTTGCTCTTCAAACTCAAGCTGCCTGCTCCCATTTCTGAGATGAGCACAGCCCACGCTTTTGACCAAAGCTGGGTTAGCCTAGTAGAACTGCAGAGGTCTTAAATATGCTAAGAGTTACGGTAAAAGTAGTTAATAAAGTCTAGCCTCAACTACAATTGTGCCTGAAAGGGTTTGACATGCCAGAGTGTCAATGAAGCTACATTAACAGTATTTAAAAGTGACAAAAGTATTTTTAAGCGCTCGGAGGAGTCAGTTTGACTTGCGAGTTATGTGAGGATCCTCTGTTATGTTATATTACGTTCTATGTTCTTTTCAGGCTTGTTTTTGAGACAGCTGGAAGAAAATGTCAAGTGAGGTCAATCCATGCAATGAAAAATATATTGCTTAATAACGCTGACCTTCACTGGCTAAGAGGAAAGCTTAAATACGTTTAATCCATGTACTGACACCGCTTGGATGGCAGAGGGACTCTCCTGAGACAATATGCAGAAATCATTTACTTTTCGTATATCAAGCCATTGGCTACTGGTTATGTGTCTTAAAACTGTGTGTGGGTGTAAAAAAGCATGGGGTCTCATTATTGAACTAGTTCCACTAACCCTGAAGCCCAGGAAACAGGCAATTACCAGTTAATAAACCTTAATAAATAAGAATTGCAGATTATTCACTAGATGGCAAAGCAAAGGCGAGTTTATAAATGAACACTAATAAAAAAATAAGCATTATATAATCTAATTAATCAGTCATAATCATCCACATAATAATATATCTGCATATTTACTCTTAAGCATGTTGGAATAGATTTATTTAAATAGTATTGTAACAGGCATAGTTTGCATGTGGGTTTGTGGCTTTATAAAAAATGTAAAGAATCTCTTCTTTTATCCACTATAAATTACATTGGCAGTGGGTCCAGCAGACATTATTTATTGGACCCTTATGTGAAGAGGAGTAGTGAGTATTTTTGGACGTGTGTAGCTTTGCAGTTCTGTGATCTTTGTGCCAGGAATTTCTATGAAGACCTTGTCATTCTGTTTTACACGTAAACGCAGCTTTTCTGTACACCAGCGATGTTAAAATCCACAGGTGTTAAGACAGTCCAGCCTGACTAAATACAGTTCTGGACTTCTCTATTTAGTGCATAACTCTGTGTTGTAAGACAGCGGTGTGACTGATTTCTGTATGCTCTACGGTGTGGGTACAGGAATTACCGAACCCCTGCGATTATGTTGTCATATCTCCTTCGTTTGCCTCTGAAATTCCCCTTAAATTGTCCAGACCTATCTGTGTATTGGACCCACATTACAGCACATGCCACTGGTCCCACGCTAATGGGCTGCAAAGATTCGCTCTACTGTCTCCTTATCCCAGTCGTCAAGGTCAAAGTCAGCTTTATTGTCATTGTGCACATGCGCAGCAGAATGGGGTAGCAGGCTCATGTAGCACAAGAATCACAAAGAGTAACAGTGTTATAAAACACAGTGGAATAGCATCAATAACATGACATTTAAATAAATTGTGTCCTGAGTACTTTCTTCATTTGTTCAACTCAATAGTCAGAAGAAAGCAGAAGCGTTTTCCCCTTGTATGCAGCATATGTTGCTTTAATTAAAAATTTCTTTAAATACTTTCGTAGATATATCAGGGTATATTAAACATCCCTGACAGGCCTATAGGCTTCCGGGGCACAAAGGAATAATAGTAACAGAACAGCAGGGGGTGCTTATCTATTCATCTACAAATCCTACTGCATATATATTAGTGAAAGTGAAAAATGGGCCAGGAACTCACAGCACCATACTTGCCAATACTCCTGTTTTTCCGGGTTTCTCCCATATTTCCAGGCCATCTCCCAGCGTCCTCCTGTTTCGTCGCTTCTCCTGGGAAACTCCCAAATTTGCATGACCCTCAAACTTCATTATCAATAATCTTCATACACAGATCCATAAGTTTTATAGGTTTATCTGACATTACCCAAGTTGCCAGATTGTTTATGAAACGTAATCCGAACACACAATCCACACACTACATACTATTGCAAGCCAACGCCACCACAACCTGGCAACCCGCAGCCAGATTCAAGGGGCGTTTGCAGGCTTTTTCTTTGATAAACTGATGTTGATGTTTTGTCATAACATAAATAGAAATAAACATACAAATAAATTTCGCAATGCATGTATTTACTTACTTGTTTGTTTATTAGTTAGTTAGTTAGTTAGTTAGTTAGTTTGCTTATAAACCCCCCCCCCCCCAGCCTTGCTGCTGGGAAAAAAAAACTCTTCCATTTCATTAGCAGGTGTGCAGCATTCAGTAGAGGCACAGATGGAGGGGCTATCAACCACCATGGTGGTTTCTCGCTAGCCTTGATTTAGGGCAATAATTTCCAACCTGATAGGCCAGAACTCAGTCTGACTGTCCAGGACATGTGGCCAGAGCTGTAGCTCAGAGATTTAGGATTGATATATGTTTTATATATCAATATTTTATTAAGTGATTTTGGCTTCCTTTTTGTATAATTGCCAGGATCCCATATCCATATATCCATCACGCATCCATCCATTTTCCGTAACGGCTCAGCCAGTACAGGTCACAGTAAGTTTGGAGCCCCCTCTAGGAAGCCAAGGGCACAAGGCCACCTGGGGGCACCATACCAGCTGACAAAAATGAAGATTATGACAATTATAACAACAGAACACCATGACAAAGCCTTCGTCAGTTTCTGAGAGCATGAATAGTCTTCATATAATTATAACAAAACAAGCATAAATATGCAGAGATAAAAATCATTCTTCATGAAATGTTCAGGAACTGGCAGAATGGGTTTGCACCTTATTTTTAAGAATCCTTCGGCATTTAGTTTAGCAACATTTAATAACACAATGTCAGCAAAACAAAAACAAAGGCATTAATCTTTTTTGGAGGGGGGGTTGGACATTAAATGTTTTAGCGATGGAGTTTTGAGGGAGAATGTTGTGGTTTCCCTGCAACAATTTAACTTTTACTGGCTATATCTTTTCATTAAAAATTGGTAGCATAAATTCTAAAGTGTACTTCCATGATTTCATTCTTTGCGTTCAATAAGCCGAACCAAAAAGAAGGGAGGGCGTGTGGGAGATTAACGTCATTACATGGTAAACAGTTTTTAATCATGACAGAAAGATGTTTTTGCACTTAATAATTTTACCGCTCATATCAAAAGTCAGGTTTGCCAAATGCTTTCAGAGCCTTCCTTCTTGACATATGCAATGAATCAGTGAGGTTTGATGAAGCCAGTTTGGAAGATTAGTTCATAAGTGATCCTTTCCAGTTGGCCACATCCAATCAGCAATTCTGCTTTCATTTACGCCCATAATTTGATATATGCAGCTGGTCTTTCAAAAAAAGAAAAAGATCTGCTTCCATTAGGGTCAAAACAAGCAGATTGGTAGCATTTAGCCAGCTTGAATGCTAAATAGCCACTCTGTACACTGTTGAATGCTCAGCTATAAAAACTGAACATTCAGAAAGTGACATCATCCAGTGGGCACAGGCTTCAAGGCTGGCAGGCCTTTTCCTGAAAGTTATAAATTTAACAAAAGTGGGACCAACTTGGAGAGGAAACCATTCATTCCAGATCCATAATTCTCATAACTACCCTGTCCATGCTCTATTATATTTTATGTCAAGTTCCATAAGCTCTCTAGCAGATAAAATTTGGCTTCAAAGAAGGATGCTGACCAGGCTGGAAGATAGCTGAACCCAGACTGGGAATGTGGTGAAAGATAGCTGGAAAACATATGGTAGAAGACATCCTGAAGATGAATGTCACTTGGACATGATGATTATGTATGCGGTTTTTCAAGAGGGGTCCCTGATAGTTGAAGGGACAGGTTGATCATGATGCTGAACCTCTTCTGGTTGGAACATATCAGCTTTAGGCACTCTGGGGCTGTCCATGCAGAGCCAACCTAAATAGCTCTGACAAGAGAGATGGACAGACATGCGGTGAGGATAGAAGCTGATGCATAAGGGGCCAGTTGGACTCTTCACAGCGGAGAGTTGACTGAGACAGGTGTGTCCCCCAAAGGTCCCCTTGCTAGGCTGAGGATGCCTGTGTCAACCCTGAGAAAGAAAGTCATCTGTCTCCTCCTCATCTCCACCACACACTTTTCTATACCCAGTGACCTTCCTCACCCCTATACCTCTGTCATGCTGTTATTCTCCAGATTACATCTAGTCCCCTTCCTTCCATACAGCCCACAAAACAAGTCTCAGACTACAGGACATCCTGATTTTCCCCGAGATACACGTGTCCCTGGGACAACAAGGGAGGGGCTTGTGCTTCAC
>JAAGVU020000049.1:5712804-5737739 GCA_011763525.2 Mormyrus iriodes
GCCCCATCCTGGGTTGTTCCCTGCCTTGTGCCCGCAGTTTCTGGGATAGGCTCCGGACCCCCCACGACCCATATGGATTAAGCGGTTGTAGAGAATGGATGGATTATTATCATCATCAATTAAAGATGTGCCCTTATATTGCTCCATACAGCCTTTGCAGGTACGCATGTTCCTATGTTTGTCTATGGTACATCCATATGGTACAAGGCAAACACAATAAAACAGGTACTTTACAAATCTGTGCACCTTGCTGCTTAAGAGAAAACACTAGTTTTAATTAATGTGGTGATGTCATACAATGAAGACTGTGATTGGAAAAAGAAGTGAAATGCAAGCCCCTCCCTTTTTCAGCTAGCAATGAATTGAACTCGGGAAAATCAAGACGTACCCAGTCTATAACCTCCAAGCAGCTCTGCAGAGCCTCTGGTGTTACTTGTGCCTATACCTTCACTCTCCTTCTGAAGAGACACCTTGTACTTTATGACTATGACTGCAAGTGGTCTGACTGGCCAAAAGGAGAGAGGGCAGCACAACTCTATGCATCCCTCTAGTCAATATAGACCAAATCCATAGTCCCTGTCTTCCCTTAAGCTGCACTCATTATACCGTTTCAAGTTTCTTAGCTATTAAGAGCTGCGATTAAAGTTGCCAGAGCACGTGGGTGCTGTGTGTGAAACGTGAGACGGATGAGCATATGAATCTCTGTGTAATGTGAGCGGCAGCCAGCGGTGGACTACACATGGGAGATCCGGCAGCAGATAGCATGGCCTCAGGCTCGGAGCCAGCCAGCCAGTATCCGGCCAGCAGATGGTCTCTTTTCCTGTCACCTACTCAGGATTTCACCGCAGTTAAAAGAGACGGCTATCGCATCTCCTTTCCCCTTTTTCCTTTTCACTTACTCTGGTGAGTATGTGGGGGCGAGGAGCCCCCCAGCGTGATAGCCGCGTGCCGCGTGTGCCTTTGCAGCCACGATCCTGTGAATCCCATTAAGCTGTACTGCTGGTGCTCCCCTTGGCACCTCACCAAGGCCGAGAGCTCGTCCATCTTGGTCGGAAGCGGTGTCTTGTTCCCTCGTAATCATGCTAAGTAGGTAGGGCTTACAGTCGTTCACCCTCTCTCTCTCTCTCTATCTCTCACCCTAACTCTCCCCCATATTCCTCAGTGTTGAACTCTGGTGACCCCTCAGTTAGGGGCCAGAGTCCGCTCTCAGGGTGAGGAGCTCCTCCGGTGTGTAAAACCGACGAAAAGTTGAACAAAACGATATGAAACGAAATGCAGCCAAAGCAAGTCAAAACGAAAGGAATGAAAGAGTGGAACTAGGCAATGAGAATGCAGCCAGGAGTTCATTGAGGAGGTGCAGTTGAATATACAATAGAAAAAACACTCACATTCTTATGCTGTAATGCTTTGAGGTGTCTGTTAACCTGAACAATGATAACTGATGTAAACGCAAATGCAGTACAAGTTTCAAGGAACTTACATTTTAGTAGAACGTAGCCTTTATGTATATTCAGTCAATACAGAACCATCTTACATAACACTCAATAAATGTTGTTTTTTTTTTCTTTTTTATTGTGTGGAGATGACCAGAGTACCTAGAGGAAAAACCCATATCGCAGAGATAAAAATACATAATACATATACAGGTAGGGCTAGATTCAACCTCACCACCTTGACCTGTGTATTATCGTATAATCACTGATAAAGATACCAAATTCCTCGTAGTCACTTCTTCATGAGTTCCTTTTAGTATGTGACTCTTTTCTCTTTTCTTGAAGCCTATTTGTAGAGAGTGATGACATAGTTGTCAGGCTTAAGCTACCAGGAAGGACTAGAAATGGTCCTATATCGCTGCTCGATGTCCCGACAACAACAAGTCAGAGGTCCCCCGAGTCCCAGGAACTCTTTTAATTTACGGCGCCATTTATTTTCACAAGTGAGCTCATGACACTGACACTCGATTCTGAAATGCTTCCGGGACTTACTGTTGCATTTAGGCTTGGCTGTCATTTTTTACAGCCTCCGTCAGTTACTGCTGTTCCTCGCATTTATCTTGCGTAGGACAAGTGTCAGGAACCAAAACATGGTGTGCTAAACCAACCCCGAATGATCTGGCTAGCAACGCAGAAGGATAATACGAATCATATCTAGCTAGGCCTCAGGTAGTAAAAAGGCACTTTAACTGATTGAGCAAACTCCACAATCTCAGAAATCAGACTTTATTCCAAAGAGAGGGTTAGCTGAGTCGCTGGAAAGCGCAAAACCGTCTGTGTTTATTTTCCACACGGTTTTGTCGACTGATTTCACTTTATTACAGGTATTTTCCCTCATCTCTGTGGTGGGGATGCCTTTCCACTGACTTTCCATCACTTGGTTCACGTCTCCGCAGGGGATTCCTGATTGAAATTAGATGCCATGTGTGCCTAGAAGGTTAGAAGGGGTGAGTGGCTTTGTGGTAAAATGTACATTAGCCAGTGATAATACTGAAAATACTGGTGGAAAATGAAGACCAATTCAGTAAAGTAAATCTTCCATAGGAATGCCGAAAGATGCTGGAACCATGCTGTAGCTAACAGTATTAGTGGTAATTGTGTATATAGTAAAAAAAAGCTACGTTAAGTTATGACTTCTATTTGCTATAAATCCAGAGACATTTAAAAGGAAAATAATGGTGACCTCATTGACAAAACAAATAAGGTGATATTTCGTAAGGGTGCAGCATTTAAGTTGAGCGTGTCCTTTAAGTTATCAGCAGCGTATGGATGCTGTATCATTACTCTAGTCTAATTCTAGCTATACCTTGTAATAAGCTATTTCCCCCTTTGTTTATTACTTCTCGTGCTTTTTTTCCTTTTATGGGAAGAAAACATTTTCAGACTGCTTTGCTTTGTTGCTGCGTCTCCAGCCCCAAGCCCCTGCGTACGAAAGGAGGCGGTCGCGGGGGTTGCAGTAAATTTACAGTAATTAAGCTGTAATTAAATTCAGGGAGGCTGAGTCAATCGGAGCTTGTCGGAGGGGCGGACCTGCCAGGTTGAGATTAGTTACAGAGGTGGGATTCGTAGTTCCAGGATCAGCACGGATAGAGTCTTGGTGAGGTATTAAGGGGTCATTTCATGACAGGATTCAGGCTGTAAATTCCCACGCTTCACCCCCCCTCAGCAAGCATGATGAATCACTGCTCCACACTGATTGTGACAAAGATCCCATCTGTTTTGGGGATAAACAAGCTGTAGATCACACCAGGATGACTCACTGGGTTGCACTCTTACCTCACACCCTCAGGGTTGGTGGGCTCCCCCTCCGCTCTGTGCGTGTGGAGCTTTCTCATAGTCACATGTGTCTCCTCCAGGTACTCTGGCTTCGTCCTGCAGTCCAAAGACAAGCACTAATAATAACTGGCATCTCCAATTTGCCTGTAGTTTTTGATTGCGTGTGTATGCCCGGAGATGGACTAGCATCCCATCCAGGGCCTTGTACCATATGCTGCCTGGGATATGCTCCAGGATCGTCCTGTGACCCCCAACATGGTTAACTGGTTAGAAGATGGATGGTAGATCACAGCGTTCCTCAATCCTGTATTATACCTGATACACTTCATGAGACAATTATCTTTATTTCTCACTGGTAGATTATGGATCAGGAAAATTCAGATGTTCCGCGGTGTCGAGCTAGACGGGAGGTTCACGCTATATAACAACAGTGACCCCCACTGGTCAGGGTAACATTATGACATAACAATGATTATAATGCATGTAATTGCTAATCGATTAAGAGATTATATATATAAGGATTGTAATTTTTGCTATTCCTATGCTTTCACCATAATCTGAGTCAGCATGGGGGGCCTGGAGCCTATCCCAGGCAGCTGGGGTACACCCTGAACAGGATGCCAGTCCATTGCAGGGCATTTAGACACACACAGTCATACTCTACGGGGCAATTTAGAGACACCAATTAGCCTTACTGCATGTCTCTGGGCTGCCAGAGAATACGCAACTCTACACGCACAAAAAAAAGGCAGGATTCTAACCCATAATCTTGGAGGAACGTGGCAAAATTTTTACACACTAAGCTATTGTGCCAGCTGTTGGCTCTTACTAACATCACTTAATATTTCTGGATAACATCAGGATTTTGTCTAAGACTGAGATCATATCTGCTATAGGCCTATAACATTTACAGGTAATTTCGGCAGCAAATGAGCAACAACACTGTGACATTGTGTCTTGCGCATCCTGTGGGGGAAGGGATTAGGACGATTCCAATTTGGAACATAATTGGATTTGTCTGGGTTGGGGGCCCAATTTTATATACCTCAGTGTCGCCCCTCCCTGACACCATGTTAAAATGGCTACTGAAAACAGTTCTCTGTACTGCTATCGGTTTAAACTGGAATACATATCAAAGACTAGCTTGTTTTTCATTAATATTTTGCTAGGTCACTAGAATGAATAATAAAGTCAGGTCCCTTCAGATGTGGATACATTCTGACGCTGGAGCTAAATGAAATTTAAAGATTACCACTGTTTTTTTAATCAAGGTATCGAACAGTCGGTGTGGGCCGGTGAGTACAACATAACTTTTAAAATGACATCCTTCGTAAAAATGCACAGCCGATTTCTTTCCTTTAAAAATATACGTGCACGTTTAATCCGTGTTCAACTTCCCGCAAAAACATGCTGTATCAGTGATATCTGTCCCAAAGGAAGAATAAAATGATTTTTTTTTAACAAAGGGTGAAACTGAAAAGCAGTTCTTCATTTGGGAAGATGATTACAGAGTGCATGATTCAGTTGCTGAGCACCGGATCACTGCTCAGCCGGGACATCGTTATTATGCTTTGGACTGAGCCTGGCCCTTGGAGACACTGTGTTCCGTATTAAACCCTGACCGCACTGTAGAGGCAACTCTCTATTCAGCTGACCCTACGCTCCTCAACGTATAGCTGGATCGGTCCAAGATCTCAAAACTCCATTGCGTAAATGGGAAAAGGACAGGTGACCGTAGCGGGGGAATAAAATCAGCATTGGAGCTCTAGGGGTGTTTCTCATAGCCTTAAGCGTACGTTCGATTTCCTATTTTACAAAAGAGACTACGGTTTCCTTCATTTGGTCATTTCTCGCAGTTGTTTTGCGTGCACGATGACAGACTGGGGCTTGAACGTCTACCAAGGGGCAGATGTGCTGTGGCATTATAAATGCCAAACCAGTAACATCAGCTATGACACGTTCAATAATCTGAAGGACTCAGCCTGTCCTTGTTCCTCCTGAGACCTCGGGGCTGACAGAATGGGTAAGGCAATGCGGCTCGCAAAAATGATGCTTAGATCATCGCTTTAAGTAAACACATGCATCACTGAATACCGCACTTTCACATTTTTGGTAACATTTCAAGCACTTTTTGAACATTGTTTCTCTTGTCTACAAAAACTGCAGTTTATTTAAAAACACATGTAAATAACACTAATTAAACATTATTGTAATTAAGAGTCAAATCCCGGACAGCATGGTGGCATAGTGCTTACCACTGTTACCTCACAGTGCTGGGACCAGCATTTGAGCCCCCGCCATTGCTCACTGCACGTGGGGTGTGCATGTTCTCCCCCTGTTGTCGTGAGGTTTCTTCTGGGTACTCCAGTTTCTCTCAATGGTTCAAAAACGTGCTAAGGTTAACTGGAGTTACTGAATGGTGTGAGTGTGCCCTCTGATGGGTTGGCAACCCTTCCTGGGTATTTTCTTGCCTTTCATCAGAAATCATTTAAGCAAACAGTCAAGTAAACCTTAACAGTATCTTCCATAACATTAATATGCCTCATAATAGCATAAAAATAAAAAATGGCATAGATGTGATGAGGAGCACATAGATTCGTCTCTGCTGTTGGTAAGTATAGGTCTCTACAGGCTGGAGTAGTGGGCGTGTCAAAATGTAATGTGCAGTAGGGCAGGGGTGCAAAAAGGTTATTCCTATTGGCCGAAAATGCTGTCAATAAATGTTATTACAGAAAGAAACCAGACACTAGACTTATAGGGTAGGCAATGACTATGATTAACAGATATATATTAAACGTCTGTTTTATATTTATTCATATAACATAAGACTGTTTCTATCTTGTTTACACTTACTTCCGTACTTCTAGAAGACGCAAAGAAAGTTACGTGCGCAATTCCACCTACGTCGCTACACTCTGTTCCTGTTGACATGCCCATATTTTGACATACCCGCTAACCTTTTGACACACACACTTACCTTTTGATATGTCCACTAGCCTTTCAATTCACCCATAAACCTTTTGACACGCTCATCAAGCTTTTGACAAGCCCACTAACTTTTGACACGCCCACTAACTTTTTGACACACCCATCGAGCTTTTGACACACCCACTAACTTTTTGACGTACCCATCATGCTTTTGACAAGCCCATTAACTTTTTGATACGCCCACCATGCTTTTGACACACCCACCATGCTTTTGACAAGCCCACTAACTTTTTGAAACACCCATCAAGCTTTTGACAAGCCCACCAACTTTTTGATATGCCCACCATGCTTTTGACACGCCCACTAACTTTTTGATACGCCCACCATGCTTTTGACACGCCCACCATGCTTTTGACAAGCCCACTAACTTTTTGACACGCCCATCAAGCTTTTGACACGCCCACTAACTTTTTGATACGCCCACCATGCTTTTGACACGCCCACTAACTTTTTGATACGCCCACCATGCTTTTGACACGCCCACCATGCTTTTGACAAGCCCACTAACTTTTTGACACGCCCATCAAGCTTTTGACACGCCCACTAACTTTTTGATACGCCCACCATGCTTTTGACACACCCATCAAGCTTTTGACACGCCCACTAACTCTTTGACATGCCCGTCGAGCTTTCAGCACGCCCACTACTCCATCCTGCAGGGCAGGAGCATACATGGAAATTTCGGACCCTTGATACTTTGGGCTCTTTCGCCTCATTTTACGTTTAATTTTACGTATTAAAAGGCCCCTGTCAAGTGCTGGGCCCCCTGAATCTGTTAGGGTATCCATGCCCTTCAGACGCCCCTGACTTGGTGCTGGGGCAATATATATTCTTCAGAATGTCATTTTTGAAAAGAAAACTAAATATATTCAGAAAATGGCATCCCATCCAAGCTGTTCTTGTACCCTGTGCTTCCTGGGATGGAATCCAAGCACAGAGTGACCCTGCACTGGAAAACCAGCATGGATGGATGAATGGTGCTTGTGATTTATTTTATTATGCTGAGCTGTCTGTCATATTTATGAGAAAGCTATGTACAGGCAAGAGAGGGGGTGGATTAATGCACGGGCTATCCCAGGCTATAGCCCAGGGCCATGGCAAATATCAGGGCCCTACCCGCCTTGGGACAAATAAAACAGTTAGTTAAGTGGTCACCTGAGTGTCAATAATGACGTCAGTCTGGGGTCCCCAGATAAGTTAATCTGCCCCTGGGCCAGAGTCATGGTGAATGATGTACATGGCAGAGCTTGTAGAATAATACTCATTGTTTCTTTGTTTTGGGTTTGATGGGACAGCTCAGTCCTCAAATTAAAACCCAGTTTCCCTCCAGGTTGTGTGTGTGTGTGTGTGTGTGTGTGTGTGTGTGTGTGTATATGTGTATATATGAATGTTATAGTGTATTTACTGTGTGTTATATAGTTTTCTATCTATCATCTATCTATCTATTGGTCTATCTAAAGTCACTAAAACCTGACGACTGAGAATCATCACTCTTTATGAATATATATATGTGTGTGTGTGTGTTATATGGTATATCTATCTATCTATCTATCTATCTATCTATCTATCTATCTATCTATCTATCTATCAGTGTCACCACTGTCTATCAGTAAGTTTCAGGGAAAGTGAAAAGACTTAGATGGAAAAAGAACTCATGAAGAAGTGACTATGAGGGGTTTGGTATCTATATCAGTGATTTATATGATAAAACACAGGTTCTGCATAGTTCTGCGCTTGTTCACAGGTTATATGCAAAACGGTTGTACCTGGTTATGTATGTATGCATGCATGTATGTATGTATTTATGTATGTATCTATTAATCTATTGATCTATCTATCTGAATGACCTGTAAGATCCTTTTTCAAAACTGACTAAGCAGCTACACTTTGTTTAAATTCCCTCGCTGTTTCTGCTCTTCCATGTTTGACTTCAACTCAGTCTGTACACTGTGCTATTCACCAACTTTTCTTAACCAAATGACACAACCGTCCCTGTCCCTGCTGCTAATCTATTAGCATTTTAGGAATTTTTGTTGTAAACCTCTGAAGACCCCCACCTCCAGCTGCACTTTGCACCCTGGAAGGCCCCGGGCCCTGCCGGACAGCAACAAAGACGGCTATATTTCAGGCCTTGTCGTTTTACAGCCGATTTGCAAGTGAGATGAATGCGGTTTTGCTCATTTTGTTATTTGTTTCTCGGGGGTGAGCGTGAGAGCCCATCACAGGCTGCGGGGGGAACCGTCCAGCGTGGCAGGACCACACAGTCGCCTGGGCCCCTCTCCCCACAGGCCGGAGAAACTGCAGCGTATAGAATGCAGCTGTGGCCCCCGTGAATTAGAAGTCTTGGCGTGTCCCAAACCAAGTGGGGGGGGGGGGCAGGCTTTGTCTTTCAAGGATGACCCGTCATGACTGGTGTGAGTTCAGATGCTGGGCTTTTAACCACAGAGAAAGCCAATCAAATGAAAACCCGGGGGTGAAATAAAAATTAGGGGCCTGTCAGTTCCTCCCCAGCAGAAACTAAATGGCACAATTATCTGAGCCCAAAGGCTTTCTTCAGCACAAGAGGGGGAAACCAGCCCCCTGCTTCTACATCCCAAAAACGCAGTAGAGCGAGGAGTGGCTTTCACATCGCTTCCATTCTAACTCGATAAGGGGACCGAAAATGTTTTGGTAACAACGTTAGAAAGTCTAGTTTTGTAGAAGTTTTCTTATTACAGCAATCATGTTGCCTGGCATATAATTCGCTGCATTAGTCATGTTACTTCCAGAATATTCCGTGATATGGTCATCTTCTGACAGCAGCAGTCAGAGACATACCTGCAGCACATCCTCACCGACCTGAACTTTATTTATTAATTGCTTTGCTTTGAAGTGAACATCCATTTTTAAAAAATGGAATAAAATAACTGTATAAACAACAAGTGCTGGCTCAAATGGAGTCTCCTTCTAAAACTGGTCTAGAACATTTAGACCATATTGATATCCTCTATATCAAGAGTATTTTTTTTTAAATGCTGAATAATATTGGAAATTTGAGGTTTAACTAAACTTAAAAATTTAGGCCACATCAGTGTGCCTGGGAAATAAACAGCATCCGACTGTATGGGGGCATCAGAGGGATGGAAACCAGCAAAACATTATTAGAAGTAATATACCACGTATTTCTTAAAGGGGGACGGCACGGTGGTGCAGTGGTTAGCACTGTTGCCTCACACCTCTGGGACAAGGGTTCGGGTCTCTGCCTGGGTTCCATGTGTGTGGAGTTTGCATGTTCTCTGTGTGTCATTGTGGGGTTTCCTCCAGGTACTCCAGTTCCCCCCCCACAGTCCCAAAAACATACTGAGGCTGATTGGAGTTGCCAAATTGCCTATAGGTGTGAATGGTGTGTGAGTGTGCCCAGCAATGGGTTGGCACCCCATCCTGGGTTCTTCCCTGCCTTGTGCCCACAGCCTCTGGGATAGACTCCGGACCCCCCGTGACCCATATGGAATAAGCAGTTATAGAAAATGGATGGATGGATATTTCTTAAAGGGAATTCTTTAACTGTTAAATACATCTGTAACATTTTTCTTAAAGGGATAGGGTATGGTCTTTTTATTAGCATAAACACTTCTCCGTAGTTTTCCGTAGAGGTACCTGGTATTGCAATCAGTTAGCATAAACATACTTATAATATTTTATTCAGACAAAGCAATGATTATCTTATAGTTAAAGCTCCCTTAAAGGAACAGTAACTTTCAATTATCAAGAGTGATTTTTTTTGTTTTTTTTTGCCATTCCTATCAAAAGAGGACTGGAGACTGGAATTTTATTCATCTATTTATATGTGAATTATTGCACGTTAATTTGTGCTCATTAGCCAGCCTAAGCCTTTAGCAATACAGCTGAATTTGCGGTGTACAGTCATAGTCACCATAATACATTCTGTTCAGTTTTTATTGCTTATAGGTCTATTAGCTTAAATTGTGGATTTTATGAAAATCCAAAGTGATAGAATACAATGTACTCCTTTAGATCGTTTGACCTGAGCAATACATATTTACAGAAAAATGGATTTTTAAAGAAGTATATAGCGTGTAATTTGAGACAGAACTACAGGCAAGGAACTCCAGACAATATGTAGGACTGAAGTTCTTTTCTCCATTCCTTCCATGGGCATCGTTAGGTCCGATCACTCGGGTCTGTAGCCCTGAGTGTTTTAGCCCCGATGCCAATCTTCCTTCAAAAAGACAAAGTCAAGCCCTAGGTAAACTTGACTTGGACCCTGATCATTTCAATAACTATAAACCCCCCTGATTCCTTACACAGATATTTAATTACTCCGCCCACATCTTTTGTGTTTTAATCTTATATTCTTCAAATTTACATTGAATAGAAATATGTAGGGAAAGCTGAACTTTTACAGACAAAATCTGTGGGTCGTTAGAATCCATTAAGAGACTCAAGAAGCATAAAGTTGACTGCCTGCTATTTATTACCCACTACTTCAGTAAAGACAATATCCTGTTATTTGCAGTTAAATGTACAGTTCCCCCTTAGCGTGTCAGTGAACTGGATTGCCCTTAGATGTGTCATTGCAAAAGGAAAAATGTAGGAATTAGGCAGGCAGACCCATTTTTTCATCACCGCGGGATCCATCGCATTAATTGAGGACACATTTGAAATGTTGCATTGCATCTTGTGTAAGAGCGCCCTCTATTGGTGTATCATGGATACTGTGGAAATATCCATCTTTTAAACCACTTTTCCTGGTCAAGGTGTTGAGGGCGGAGACAACACACGGAAAAACCTGCGCAACAGAGGTGGAAACATGTAAACTCTCCACACAGAGAGCGGAAGCTGGATTCAAACCCAGAACACTGGGTGGTGACTGTGCTCCCCACTGAGCCACCATGATGCCCTATAAATAATAGCTCTTAATTACAGTAATACAATATTTAATTTATATATCTTAAAATGGCTGTGTTGCTCCATACCTATTTTGGTATTTTAATATGATAATATATAAGAAACCAAACTACACAACTATTTGGGGAATCCAAAAAAATAGACATATGACTTCTCACCCAGCTTGAAAGTTTAACAAAGGGCTATTTAGTGTGCATAAATTCTAAATATTAACAGAAAAGAATAGACTTTAAATATTATGTTAAATACTAATTAACAAAAAGGCAAATGTTGAGTTGTAACTAAATGGTGATTCCTGGAAAATTTTATGCCCGTTGTTGACCCTTTTACAGACGTTGCTGGGGAGCAGATTTTACTCTGAGTCATGTCTCATAAAGCGATAAATGGAGCGCTTTGCCTGAGGAGTTATGGGTTGGTGTCGTGTCACCACCGTTCCAGCTCACACCTGGTGCCAGTCTGCCGAGAACTGACCCCTGAGGAACCCCATGTGAGCCACAAAACAAGTTTAGGAATGATGGGATAGCCCCTGGCCTCAGGTCAACTGCAGGCCAGAAGCAGATCATTCACCGCCCCCAGGAATCCAGATTGCATGGCAGGAGGTCTCGTCTGCCTTTGCAGTGATGTCTGGGTCGGCAAACTGTAACCAGCTGCTCATACAACCATCCAGTTAATCATTTAAGCCCTGCTTATACTGCTGAATTCTCAAATCTGATTGGTCAGAATAGTGTTGATTAATTTTCTATAACCGCACATAAAATGACGGGGAGTTTCAAACTAAGAACTGGCTTACTGTCTTAGCAACGGAAATTTTCAAATTAATGACAGCATCTTGGATCGTATCTAAGCAAAGTGTTTAATCATTGGTGTAAGAAAGTAGTTCTAATAATAAACGTGTTTCCAGCTCATAAACGTGGCAATCACAACTTCAGGTACAAACGTGAAAGGTAAATGTGCAGTAACTGTAAGCAGGTTAATGCACTCCAAGTATGGCTGCAGAGGCAAAGAACCAGCCAGTGAGCAGAAGAAGGTGGTCATCAAGCATTAACCCTTATATAGTTCTTTCTTTTCACACAGGAACCAAAAACTGGGTTAGAAAATGTGTTTTGCAGTGTTGAATCAATCTCAGGAGGAGTTCTGTATGAGGAAACCCGCTGGAGGTGCGTTTAACACTCGCTTAAGTGTACCAGCATAAACAAAAGTGTCATCGCACATCAGTGGCACTCCCTGCGTGCTTGTCGTCTGTCCGGGTCACGTGACTCATTGTCACACCTCAGCTACGGCGTTCCAGCATGTTCCGCAGGCCATGTTTTGCCATCTGCCATAAATCCACCCTGATGAGCAACGCTTGCTGGTGTATATGTACAAAGCCATCTGGGAGCTCATTCACAACTTGTTGTGTCAAAGGTCACCTTCAATCACACCAGAAACTAGTCTGCAATGCTCCCACTGAACCACGTTCCCTCCCCCAGCCCTGTCAATAAACATGTTGCCAAGATTGCCGAGAATGAAAATATTTCTTGCTGTGAAGGTTGTGAAGGACTAAAATATAAAATTTATAATGACTGGATTAACCCCAAGCATTCCTAAACTGTGGTTATTTATCAGCCTCTGATAAATAAGTCCCTGTGTAATCAATGTGGTGTATTTAGGAACCATTACTTAATTTTGGCCAGGGTTCGAGTCTCTGTTCCGTGTGTGGAGTTTGCATGTTCTCCCTGTGTCATCGCGGGGTTTCCTCTGGGTTCTCTGGTTTCCCCCACAGTCCAAAAACATGCTGAGGTGAATCGGAGATGCCAAATTGTCTGCATGTGTGAGTGAATGGTATGTGCACCCTGCGATGTGTTGGCACCCCATCCTAGGTTGTTCCCTGCCTTGTGCGTGTAGCTTCCGGGATAGGCTCCATTCCCCCAGTAACCCTGAATCGGACAAACGGGTGTGGGAGATGAATGAATGAATAATTCGTTTTGCATTATCAAATTATATCCATAAGGAATATGAAGTCTTCTTAAAGCGGTTTCAATTAGGTAAATGTTCTCTTCTGGAGTAAGCATGCGTTTGCTGACTGCTGGGTATGGGGGGGACGTGCGAGAGCTGCCTGAAAAGCATAAAAATGGCCCCTCACAGCTTGTGTTCACTGTGATTAGTAACAGACACATGGCTCCACATAGGGAGACAAAGTTACCAGATGTCACCCCCATTAGCATCGAATGCCTCACAAACTCATAAACAACTCTTGGACCATGTTTACCGGAATTCTCTGTTTAAAAGCTTCCTGTGGTGCCAGAGCCCCACCAATAAAAAAAGATTCACTGCAGTGTTTATGATATCGACTGACCTTTAATTGCTGAAACCCAGCTAATTATAAGCTTACAGATACAAGAGGAAATGATACATTTATTGGTTACTAATGTCTCATTTTTTATGCATGAATAATAGAAAATATGGGATCAATGCAAAAATCTCACAGTACAGTACTGGCCAGTTGGTTAAACAACTGAGTTAGCTAAAGATATTTACAAATAATAAAATCAGCATGGGGTAGAATTAAAGTAGAATTCCAAGAGTCATCTGCAAATGCCCATCATATACATTCAGAAATCCCAAGAAAGATCAGGACTTCGGGAACCCTGGATAAGATACCAATCCATTATTGGATACACACATATATTTACACTAATGCATGTAAAGGACTTGTCTTTGGTCTATGGGAGGAATGCAGGATATCTACTATCTGCCTGAGATCAGGTGTGGTTTATCAAAGACTAGGTATGATGGAAAATCTGCTGGATACTGGCAGTCCAGGATTAGGGTCACCTTCCATTGATGTAGAACATGGATAGTGCATGCAGATACCTCTTAAACAGAGCCAGTTGGATACTGTACTCCCAATCCTGGAGGGGAGAATCTGTAATTCTACCCCACTGAAGGGGAGTTCCACCAAGAAATTAACTGGCACTCTGTACCCTCATCCCCCTCTCACTGAATTGTCCTGATCAGTATTGCATGTCTAATAAATGCCCGGATCCCTTCTTCAATAATCATGCCAAACGATGCATGACATAATGGAATTTCTGTGAAATTCTTTCTCAGCCATCTATCTGTCCACCTTCCAACTGACAAAGTGGTTTGATTTTAAAGAGTGACTCTGGTGACGGCGGAACTTAAAACTGTTATTACAGGATGTAAAAATGTATTTCACAAGAGGGACGAGATGGTTGAAAACCTGCGCTTATGATCTGAGGGCTGTTGGATCAAGTACTAGAAAGGAATCTTCGAAGTGCAGCCATCTTGGATTGGAGTTTTATGAGGCAAAATATTTTATGTGTCTGATCAAGGGATTCAGGGGTAAAAAAAGACTCTTTTTAAAATGTATCCTCGCATGATGTGATTAAATGCTGCTTTTGGTAATTTGCTAGTGCAGACTGAAAATATAGGCTTGCGACGAGCAATTTTCACAAGCAAACAGTCATTATAGACGTATGATATCAGACAGGGTGTGGGGGGGGATAAAATTCATAACCGTCAGTCCATGACAAAGGAAAGCAGCAGTGGGCAGTATTTCGGAGAGGGTCATGCGAGGGGCTGAGCCGGGGAGACGGAGAGGAGACGGGCCTGGCTGCTGACTTTGGGGAGGCTGTTGGTTTGAGTCAGCAGTCTGGTCCTGAGGAGATAAACAAAAGGAACATTTGGCTCAAAGTAGGAAAAATAAACCACAGCGGGCCTTCACAATTTACAGCAAGAGGAGGCCCCTTGGCTGGTGTCCTCCAGGCGTGTGACTGTGAAACCCCTTTTTCTTATTTGGTTCCATATGTTAAGAGGCAAAACAAAACCTCCTTATGTCCAGACTGGTCCCACAGAAAACAGAATCCTCTCTGATGGACAGAGTGCATTCTTGCTGTCATTCGCTGATCCCAATTCAGCTTTAAACAGGAGTTTATATCATTTCAAACCCTCTGAGTATTTTTTAATTTCCTATTTTTTCACAGGATGTTGTCGACTTTGCTCTGAATCTCTTTTCAGGATCTCTGAATGCTCTTTATGCAGTGGCCACAGCAAGTGACGACAGTGAATCATCCGTTCGTTTATAGCAGCTCATCTGAATCGTGATTGTTTACCGGTTTCCATTCTTGTTCTCACTTGGAAGTCGAAAAGGACAAAAACCAAATGACAACCATGGGGACCAATTCTCCATTAGCATTGCAAAATCCAATTGTTTACTAGTTGCATATTAATTGTGTGGCAACAGTGAACATGAACCGAGCATGTTCTGTATAGCTGGAATCAAGCTTCTTCTCGCTGATCTCTGTTGCAAAGATGAAGCTGGACTTGGATTTTCTTTCAAAAAGAATAAGAAAGGTGTTTCACTATAGATGTATACAATTGTACACGGTTTGAAGCTTGTGACTAATTCATTAGGTATATTACCTCCTGCTGGGCTTCAGGTCATGTTTAAAACATGTAGGTCAAGTCTGGTGGCTCATTATTTTGGCTGCTATTGCTAGATAAAAGGATCCCAGTGATTTTTATAAAGTGGTGATTGTTTGTCCAACGTTTGGTCCTCCTGCCAGATGACTGCTGAACATTGTAAGGTGACCAGGAAACTGGATAAAAAGCAGAATCATGTCTGTGTTTGGTTCATAATTCTAAAGCAAAACAGGTCAATTCAGATCAACTAGTTCACTAGATACACAGTAGCAGTCAAAAGTTTGGACACACCTCCCATGTAAACGTTTATTTGTACTATTTTCTATATTTTGGAATATGAAGACATCAAAATTATAAAGTAACATATATGGAATTATGTACTGACCAAAAGAATTTTTTTTTTTTATTATTTGTTGGGGGGGTGCAGCTGTGTGGATTGGGATTCAGAAGGTTGCCGGTTCAAATCCCTGGGCAGACAGATTGATCCCACCATTGGGCCCTTGACCGAGGCTGTTAACCCCAATCACTGCAGGGACTGGCTGACCCTATTTTCTTCTCTACGCCAGTTTCATGAGGCGGCCTCCTGGGATGCGGCTGTCCAATCCAGCTGTCCTGAAGGAGGTCCCACATATGTTGAGCTCTCATTGGCTGCTTTTCCTTCACACTCTGGTCAAACTCCTCCAAAACCATTTCTGCTGTGTTTAGGTCAGGTGGCCAGGTCATGTGATGCGGCACGATCACTTCCCTTAGTATTGGCATTATTGCGCCACGTTTGGTCCTTGGCATTGTCTTTTGACTGGTACTGTGTAATTCCAAGTTATGAGAAGGACCCTTTATGCCTAATTCACTTTACACCTAAAAATACACTTTTGTGAGGAAAGTATACAAAGAACACAAGCAGTCATCTACTGACCTTCAGCAATAGTCATACAGTTAATCCAGACATCCTTCATCCTGTTCTGAACAGCAGATGCTGCTTGAGTGTCTTGTTCCAGCAGTAATGGATTCTGGAGGCTCTTGTCTGGTGTGGGGTGTATTTTCCTGGCATAGTTCCAGTCTCTTCAACCTTTTAGAGGGTAAGATGCATGCCAACAAACACAAAGATCTTCGGAGTTATCATGTTCATCCTGTGGTTCATCCTGAATTTTCCCATCATGATAGGTGAGGATTGTTCCAGGATAACAATCTACCCCCAAAGGGCACAAGTGGTCAACAGAGCTCATCTGAGCTTAGCAGACATTCTGGAGAGAGCATGTTTTCCACCACCATCAACAAAACATTGAAGTAATCAAGTTTCTCATGGAAGGATTATGTGGCATTCCTCCAAAACATTTCAGTACAGTTGTAGAATCGATGCCGATGCTCACTGAAGTTATTCTGGGGAATTGTTATCATTGCTCTTCATAAAAATAGTACAGTAATGACAGAAAGCCACTATAATTACCTGTTAACTCAATTACTGCCTTAGGATTGCCTGATACCTTTACCATTGTATTTTGTTAAACATTATGTTAAATAGAAATAGGCGGTAGATATCAACTTTAGTGTGAATAGTATTATCAAAAATAAAAGAGGCTGATGCCCAATCCTGGGTTATTCCCTGCCTTGCACTCATAGTTTCTGGGATAGGCTCCAGACCCCCGGGACTCTGTATAGGACAAGCAGTATAGAAGACAACTGACTGAGCAAATGGATGGATGGATGGATCGATCTATCGATTCTTTCAAAAAAAAAGTCAAGCCCCAGGTAAACTTAACTTAGCTCCTGATCATTTCAATAGTTAGAAACTCCTGTGGATGGATGGATGGATGGATGGAAGAAAAAGGGGTTTAAACTAAAGAGGTCAGTACAAGACTGATCACTTTAAACATGAATCGCTCTCTATTTTATCTCAAGAGTGTGACAAACATATATATGGATATCTGCATTTCTGGTGCTCTTGGGCTTTGGAATCTACGACGCAGGCTATGGCGTTTTACTGCGCTGAGTAAATCCATTAACGCGATGCTCCTTACTACCATAAGGGGGAGACAAAGACTGAAATATGTATCCCATATTCCAGACTCACTTCGTTAATGCAGTGTTAATTAGTTAATGAAGTTTGAAAAATTCCTTTGAATTTGCAGTCGGGCAGATTTGGCGCAGTTACATTTAGTGCTTATTCAATTATTATTATTATTTGAATTCATTACTATACATCACTAGCTTTTTAGGTAATAGGAGGTGGCTCAGTGAGTAACACTACAGCCCCGTGTCTCCAGGTTGGGGGTTTAATTCCTACTCCTGCTGTGTGTGTGGAGTTTGCATGTTTTCCAAAACCATGCAGTTAGGCTAACTAGCATCTTTAAATTGCCACAGAGTGTGTGACCTGCAGTGGGCTGGCATCCAGGGTGTACTCAAGCCTTACATGGCACCCCCAGAAATTTTTCATAGGATTGGCCAGATGGGGTCACTGAAAATCTTGGGGTGGCACAAAAACCAAAAGCCATAACTGAATTTCAGGAATTTAGTATAGTTTTCAAATAGTTGAAAAATACAGCAATATGAGAGTTAAGGAATTGCCTTCTGATATCCTTGGGCTCTGAGTTTACAGTTAATGTTACTAATTTGATATTTTATTTCACATGAACTGTTGTGAAAAATAAACATTACTGGTTTAGTACCTAATGTAAAGTATCAGAAAGAAACATGTTATGCATATGCGAATCACTGGGGGGCCACTGGGAAGGGCAGTCATTGTTTCAGGGTGGCGATGGCCTGCCCCCCCCCCCCCCCCCAGCCCCCTCTTGATGGTGTCATTGCCTGCCTTGTGCCCTATCCTTCCTGGGATAGGCTCCAGGCCCCCATAACCCTGTCCAGGATAAGCAGTCAGTGGATGGATGGATGGGTGGATGAAGAAAAGCTTTATTGCGAGATTTATATCAGTGTATTCATGAGAAAAGCCTACAGATTAGATTTGTTTCGCCACATTCTGCTGGATTTGAAATCACATTTCTTCTTTCCTTTTAAGACGACTGAAACTAGCACATAGTATGAAATAGAGGGGCAGCATTACCATTTTACAGCTTAGTTGATACTTTAAGCCCCTTTTTAAAAAGCTGGATTTTTTTACTGAGTGATTACGCTCATCGTGGATGCATAAGCAGATACCTTCTGGGGACTTGCACTTCTCCTTAAAATTTGCATTCCTTTATACACAAATTTTGAAGTCCTGCTTCAAGATTTTGAAAAACATTTGCTAAATATACTTATTCATTCATCAGTTTCCCAGAGTCTCAGGGAGCCTGGAGCATATGTTAGGAAGAACAAGGCATTTCATACACCGGAGAGAATATCTTGCTCAAAAAACTCAATACATCGGGGCCACTGCGCATCGGCTGACCCTGTGTTGTGACCCCAAAGCTTACTCTCAAGTGTAAATGTGTCGGTAGGCAGGAAGATTATTTCCCCACAGGGATAAAATGATCACGATTCTATTCTATTAACCATCACACTGCCTGGCAAAACCATTATGGAGTTTAATCTGGGTACTGCAAAGAATAATAGAGACAAACAAGATCAGTACATAACTCAAAAAGGGTGTCTAAATTAATTTTAGATATTTCGAGTTTCATGCCGTCCACTAGCTACACTGACATTTTAAGTTGTGTATTAAATTGTACTACTAGCTTAGCTAACCAGATGTTAAAAGCTCGTTAAAATAACTTCACGCACAGCTGACGCTCCACGCATGCGCAGGAACGAAAACCGGAAGTGTGCTCTGTGTGTTGCTGTAGTTACCAAGAATCAGCTGTTCGGGGGGTTACCTGATGCTACAATAAAATGGCCGGGATTAAAGGTAATATTGAAGATTACTTAATTTCATTATTATTAATAATTAATTTGGCCACTGTGGTCTTGCATGTAAGATCCGAGTGTTTGGTTGACTGGCGTTGCATCGACTTGGGATGCCAAATTTCGGATGAAACACAGGCCAGTAAAGCTAGCTAAGGTTAGCCTAATAGTTAAAACGTTTATTTATATCTGGTTAGCCTCAAACGTGTCATTGCATCTAACTGGAGTTATCCATTTTGGAACTGGAGTTTATCATGATCGCCATAGAGATTGCAGACTTGCGATGTTAGCCTTATTAATAAAACGGTCTTTTGCGTCAGCCGCGGAGGAGTTAGCAGGTAGCTAACGTTAGCCTGCTGTATTTACTGACATAAACAAATGTTTTACCAATGTGTTAGCAGCAGTATGACGTTTTTAAGTTGAGGGTCATATGCAGTAATGTGTCTTGAGCATCTGTGGGCTTGTATCCCATCAGCCGTATACCAAGTCATGCGGTATACTTAGTAGCTGGCGAAAACCAAAGGGGACCATATGGAGAGTTAACCGTGGTTAGGACGAGTTAGATGAATACCTTGCATTCTTTGAATAGTTTTTAAACTAGTGATCAATAACTGAAGGTTTTTTAAATACTAGTCGGAGGCGTGTTCTACGTGTTAATTATGTTTACTTACCATTTATCTCTGTCGATATATGTCACACCTAAGCAGTTATAAATTTTCGGCAACCACATGGCATCATTCTAAATATTCTTATTTTGGTTGTGTACTTGTATTTAGATATGTGGAGAGAAGCATCTGCAGGCTAGATTACATTTGTGTATCTGCACAGTATTTAATCAATCGGTAACCGAGCAGGCTGTGCCAGTGGCAAGGAGATACCATTTCGGATCATTTTGTACTTAGCATGGGTCCTTGTACGTGTGTCTGAATCGAAGACCCCCAAATCATTTAGACATCTGTTAGCCTGCATTGCCTTCACTCGGCAAGCTTTCTGCATTACATAGCATAGAGTTTCATTATACTTCTAAAATAAGCATACAACATCTGATCGGCTGTGCTGGCTTTGATTTGCCTTAAGAACTGCTTAATGCATTATCATCATCCATAAACTGTTTGGACTGGAGCTAATAGGAGAGTTGGGGCACTGAGCCCAGATCATGGCTGAAGTGTCACGATGTTATCAGTGTGGAGTGATAATCGTCTACCTCACCCTTGTGTTGTCTCACTCCTTCCAGCTCTCATCAGTCTATCCTTTGGCGGAGCCATAGGCCTCATGTTCCTCATGCTGGGCTGTGCGCTTCCAGTGTACGAGTGAGTGTGAACCGTACCCAAGACACTATCCTCTCTGTGTGCAGAATGCAGGCTTACGTGACGATCACAGTAATGCATTCATTCAGCAGATGCTTTAATCCAAAGCGAAGAACTTTAATAATTACATGGTTCTGATTTACACAATTGGACTTTTGCTAAAGAAATTCAGGATTTGCACTGCCACATGACCTGCTGGAAGTCGGTGTGTTTTCTCTATGTCCTGTTGTTCCGACATGAGTGAAGAAACCCCAGGCTGTACTGCTCACCCTGCCTTCTGGGGCTGCCGCAATAATTGTGGTGTGTTTGTGAAGTTAGAGGGTCATTCTTAACACGGCCGAGTCCAGGACACTGCGCTCTGCCTCCTTTAAGGAAAACTGACTGTAACCACCTTCTCCCCCTGTAGTGAGTACTGGCCCCTGTTTGTCCTCTTCTTCTACGTCCTTTCCCCCATCCCGTACTGCGTGTCACGGAGAGTCGCCGATGACACAGATGCTACCAGCAACGCCTGCAAGGAGCTGGCTGTGTTCCTCACCACTGGCATCGTGGTATCTGCTTTTGGCCTGCCCATTATTTTTGCCCGCGCTCATGTGGTGAGTATACGTGGACTTCAGCAGTCATGGTTGAGTAGATGCCCTCAAGAAAACTTAAAAAATTAGCAGAATTTGCACAGCATCAAAATAACTGTACTCAATTTATTTTGCTCGTTATTATGAGAAAGCCACGAGCTATGTTGAGACAATTGCCATTCCGGTCTTTTCCACAGATCGCTTGGGGAGCATGTGCACTCGTAATAACGGGCAATATCGTCATCTTCACTACCATTCTGGGATTCTTCCTGGTCTTTGGCTCCAATGATGAATTTAGTTGGCAACAGTGGTAAAAATCCTTTCTGGGTGGACTTGCTTTAATTTTTAATTCTAGTCCCTGGTTTTATTTAAATGAACTGCCATCTGTTGAGTTGAGCTAAAGACCTGTGCAGTAACCAGTGATCTGGTTTCATATGGACTTGATAAGTTTATTATTTTATTTTTTCTTGTAAGCTAAAATATCCCATGAACAACTAGAGAAAAAAAATCAGGAGGGAGAGAAGTGGATTGTTAATTCCGATCCCTGTAATTACACAAACTAAGCTTTGTTCCATGTCTTTTCCTGGCCTCTCTCTAACCAAAATTTAGATTAAGAGCTCATTCATGTAAATATTTACCTTCTGAGGACAGAGCTTCCTTAAAATACCTGTCAATGCTATTTTACTTTCTACAGATTGCCTGTGAGTTACTGGGGATTAGGAGGCAGTTATTTTAGAAACGAAACGTATTTGTATTAGTGAGTGATGCGCTGAAACTCTATATGCGTACCCGAAGATATGTGATCTTTCAGCTGCCTGTGTTCAGCCATACACATCCTCTGCATCTCCACTGTGATGCACCCCGATTATACGTTCCTGTAGTAATGGTCATCGGCATTGGTGACCCAAAGGGTTTGATGTTTTATTCCTGCCAAGAGGACAAAGAGGACACTGCTTGCGTCGTGTTCACACTATATTCGAAGAGTTCGGCCTAAAAGAGAATCGAAATATTGACCTTTGCTTACATTGCCGCATGAATAGATGCAAAGGCACAAGGTTGGCCAACATTATGCCTCATTAGGGGGGTGAAAAGCTTTCATGCTGCTTTCAATGTTATGGAAATCCCATTTTCCCTTTGGAAATGTTCACTCTCAAAGACATTTCACTATAAACACTTAGCATTGAATGTAAGTTAGCGATTACTGACAACAGTTTGGGGCACGAGGCTTTCTGAGATACAGCTTGCACTACACTGGCTTATCAGATAAAGTTGGACTAAATTTTAAAAGGAAATCATCCCTGCAGTTCAAATAGATTAGCATAAGTGATGTAGGCGTTTAAACAAGGTATCGTTACAGTGGTCGTCTAAAATTCATTATCCGCCACAGATTCCATCGTTCGTTAATAAGCTGACAAATCATCTTCAGTCTCGCCACCAAAGAGGAGAAAGTTATCATGTAATTTCATCAACTAATTTTTATCAGTTGACTATACCTATAGATAACTCAACTTTAGACATGGTTAAAATATAATAGCTACATTTGCATAAAAGTTATAAAACGCACTATGAAGCGAGTCACTTCCGTAGTTTCTGAAACGCTAAGAAGACAGTGGTTTCTATTTGTTGCTGTTATCTAGTTTGCGTTTTCTGATTGGTTGGATCTGTTTATAAGCTCTCCTTCCTCTTGTGCACTTTCGCTTACCGTCCGACTGCATCATGGTGTATTTTAATGTCCCTCATTCCAGTGTTCACTGCAGCATAGTTTTCCGGGACAGTTTAGTTTGTATGATGCTTCCAAAATCTTACAGTGTCATGGTCCACAGTGTGCTGCCTGCAGGAGTGTGTACATACATCCTTCTGTAATGTGAATTTATGTTTCCTGGTTTGAGTTTCGCCATGATTCTCATAATTGAGCTAGCAATGTTAAGTCTGCTGTCTACAGGTACATAGTATGTTTTTTTTTTCTTCAAATGTGCAAAAATAGTTTTTTTTTTTTAACCACAGATTTCTAGATGGTTCAAAGAAGGATTAATAGTCATTGAATTATTTGAATTATTTATATGAGTTATACTTCTGCACTTTTTAAGTTTTTTGTATTTTTTTTTTTTTACTTTGGATTACATGGTCTACATATATCACCCCTGATGCAGCCCTTGAGGTATGAACAAATGTTTAAGCCAGTTGCGTCTTGGTGTTATCAGACGTATAATCTGATTATTCTGATGCAAGTGTCTTGATAACTGAAGTAAAGTGAACTCCACTCAACACTAATCTTTTGTATGAATACTATTAAGACCATCCGAATCCCGCACAGTTGATCCAACATGTAAGACACTTTGCCTCACTGTGAATATATGTTTAGCGCATGGTTCTGCAAGATGGTCGGTCTCTGTGTGGAGTAGGCTGAGGATGATCCTGTCTTCATTTTCTGTTAAACCTGTATTTCTGTATTCTTTAATGTACACTGGAAATAAGTGGAAAGAATTCATGAAAGGGAAGACGTGCAGGTTTGTTGCAGTTGATGAAATCGATATGCATATAAAAGTTTCCGTAACCTTTTTCTTGGTTGTGGGTTGGTTTTTTTTTTTTACACTTCTCGTCAGTTTCTTAATTTTGAAGGTGTTATGTAGGTTTGTTTATTTATGAGGATGTATATGTGAAGTGCCCTGAACGATGTTGTGTTGAACTGGGAATATTTTGAAGGAAAATTAAAACTTTTTTTGGATACCTTTTTGAGCTGTCATAATATCCATTTGTCTCACTCAACTTCCTCTGTGGTAATTTGTTTTTTTTTTAACATTAGACCATGTGTCATTATTCTAAATATTAAAGGGGCAAATGTTCATCAGGGGCAGCTTGCTGGCTTCATGGACTCCAGATCATTTGGCATCACACTGCCATGGCTATGGGTTTAAATCCTACCCGTGTCGCTGTGTCTGTGGAGTTCGTTTTTCTGTTCATGTGAGTTTACTCAAAGTTCTCCAGCTTCTGCCCTTGCTTCAAAAAATGTGTTGGTGCCTTGTGAGGTCCCATTTGTGGTCTGTGCTTGGGTTTCCACCTGGTTGTGCTCCACAGTTAAATCATAATGCATCCCTACATTGCACACTCTGACTGTGCATGCGTGCGTGCACATGAATTGGGGTTCCCTGCCCACTTTTTCCCTGCAGAGTGTGGCTCAATGGGTTAGGCCTCTGCGCTTGTGATCAGAAGGTCATGGGTTCAAATCCCGACCTGCACAGAACAGTCACATCTCTGTTGGGCCCTTAATCCCCCAAAATACTCTGGGGGCACCAGATAAATGGTTGACACCGTACTTAGACCTTGGGATTCACTCTTGTCTCTATATGTGTTTCTCAATGGAGAGCGGAGAAGATGGGATATGTGACATGAAGCATTCCAATGTGCTTGTGCACATGGCATCATTTTGGGAAATCTCTTGGCTCACAGCAAATAAGTGACTATGGGAAAAGTACAGAGACGGTAAAATGGTGTTAGGAAAACTGTTTATTGCAACAGCTAATACCTTCATGACCAAGCTAGTTACTACTGTAATAAAGTACAGTACATATCAACTACTTAAAATGTAGGACCCACTTAACATATTTGAACTATCTTTTACTGGTCAGACTGGTCTC
>JAAGVU020000049.1:5737839-5749400 GCA_011763525.2 Mormyrus iriodes
ACAGTACATATCAACTACTTAAAATGTAGGACCCACTTAACATATTTGAACTATCTTTTACTGGTCAGACTGGTCTCAAACAACACAGAGTGGTTAGCCACAGATAGCAGTTTATTTGCGGCTGCTGTATGGCTACAGTCCATGTCCTAAACACAAGCAAACATCCTCCACCAGGGAAACGCAGCTGAAAAGACAAAAACAGGCGACCTTAAGCTAAGCGCACACCGAGGAACAAAGACAAGAAAAAACCTTCATGTCATCCTCCTGGGTCCCTCACTTCCATGTATTCATTTTAACATCTACTATATGATTATACATTATGTGCTTAAATGTGTCTAACCATGAGAGGAATCAGTCCATTTTCATATTGGAAAAAAACATTAGACAAAACCACAGGGTGGATTTTTTGGTGGAGGGGGTGTGGCCATCTTGGAACAGAAGGTCAGGTGACCCGTGTTGGACTCCTGATTAGTTCCACTTCTGTTTTCTTGTGTCCCAGTGATAGATTACATTGTTTTGTTTTTGTTTTGCTTTTTTTGGCCCAGAAACCAATATTTCTCTAGTCCTGTTGGCCCCTTTGCTATTTTACTTTCTACAGAACCTGATGTGTATTTAGCATAAGCTTTCCCTGTCCGCTACCCTTCTGCCTCATTTTCCATTCATTTTTTTATTTGTGTAGTATGTGCTGTCACACGCCCATGCCTACTGCACTCTCCAGAAATGGGATTCTCGGGGGCCTCTAGCAGGGGCACGGGGCGGGGCGGCGCATCTGACTGATGTCTCAGAATTCACCTGTCGATGATGAAGAGCAAGCTAGTGTAAGCCACATGTTACCATCTCAGATAAATTATTGCTTTTCCAGCAAAGCAGCGGTATCGCTGTTAAGAACAGATGTTCCTGGGATAAATAGCGATGTCTCAGCAGCAGTAGAGAGAAATTACACAAGCACTGTCCTCCTTGCTGACTTTGAGGTCCCTGGACTTTCTGAAGTCTCACAAGACAAAATGTGAAAATGAAAGAGAGTGTGAAAGGTTAGTTAATGTTTTCTACCCTGAGCGCTGGTGATTTTGGTAAATGACACTAAGGTTAATGAAAACAATCAGTTGCCATTTTAAAAAAGCAAATCAGGTTAACCTAAAATATTTGAACAAATATAATTATGTATGTAAATATAATAGATTATAATAAGTTTATAATATGATTCCATGAGGAAAAACCTCGCTTGGTGATCTTAATCAAACAAATGTAATGTGAATGTAAAGTCTGGTCTTTGACACAGACATGCTACATGTACAAAATTCAAAGGCTCGGTTATCGGTCATATTCCAGTGCTACGTTGCAGCACTTGGTGTCAAAATAATCCGTAGGTGTGATAAATGTTTCTCCTGGCTCCATCCTACTTCCACCCCACACATACATTATCTGCTAGCAGATTGCTAGTTTCCACATAGAAACTGGAGAGTGGCCCACAAGTGTGAACAAAAACACTACGGTTCAATAATAATCTGTGTGGAAAATGGTTCATTTCCTATTAGTCTTGGCATTGGAACAAACTTCTCTATATATCCGCATTTTGCCGGTCAAAATGTACCACAAAACTGAAACTATGTTTTAGTTAAAAAGCATGCAAAGGAGTGTATATTTTCCCTTTGGTTTTGGGGTCTAATTGGGCTGGTTTTCGAATGATATTCCCTGCTCCGCTCCAGTAATTAATCAAACCGATACAACAACCGTAGCTGTCATAAAGGCTGGCACCAAAGCCTCACACCTCCGGAACTGGGGGCTGAAATTCCTCTTCTGGTTCTGTGTGTATGGAGTACGCATATTCTCCAATGTTGACATATATTTCCACCAGTTTCCTTCCACAGGCCAGAACATGCAGTTAGGTGAATTGCTGACTTAAATGCCTCCAGTGTGTGGCTGTAAGTGTGTGCCCCGCAATCGGCTAGCATAATGCTAATCAGATTCAGAGTCCATTCATTATTGTCATTGTACACAACAGCACAACGAGATTCAGTCAGCAGCTCCCTGAGCAGTGCAAACACAAACGCAAGACAAGACATGACATGTAAACAATATGTACAAAATTGCCAAAAAGTCATATATAAAACTGCAAGTGTAATAGTATGTGGTGATGTGGTGCACAGAGGTTATGTGTGAGAGTTCTTTAGTGCCTGGTTTATCCTGGCTACTGCATTGGGGTAAAAACTGTCCTTAAGTCTGGTAGTGCAGGCTCTGACTGCCCTGTACCTTCTGCCATTCAAAACAGCAGTTCAAACAAATGGTGTCCAGGGTGTGGTGCATAACCGAGGATGTTTGTGGCTTTATTAAGGTTATAGATGTCTTGCGGGGAAGATAGGAGGGTGCCAGCAATCTTCTTGGGATTCCTGATGGTTTGTCTGCCCACGCTGCTGAGTGGAATTCTCTTTTGGAATCCTTCGGTTCCGAACTGGAACCCAGAGAGATTGGCTGCTTGGTAATACTTATGTAGCCACTGAAAACCTTTGCTTAGAACATTAGGGGTTTCCTGCGTAGGAGGACACTTCTACCTTCTCCCTATATCCATCTCTCAACTGGACACATCCTAGTGAGTCACACAACTTAAGGTTTTCTCCACATACTCTGTTTTCCCTCCCACAGTCCAAAAACATGCTGAGGCTAATTGGAGTTACCAAACTGCCCATAGGTGTGCATGTTTTGGTGACTGGTTTGTGAGTGTGCCCTGTGATGGGTTGGCACCCCATCCTGGGTTGTTCCCTGAATAAGTCAAGCAGTCATCTGAAGATGGATGGATGTTTGCAGTTTAAATAGCCATCAAAGAGTAGTGTTAAAGATAATAAATTTAGAATATATATTGCCATGCTACATAGGAACTGACCTGCATAGTCTGACATTTGCTTAGGCTGGTTCAGATCTATAAAACTGTCTCTTATAGTGTCTAGAAGGTAACACTGGTGCTGATTTGATGGTAATCCTCTATTTTGACCAATGACATAAGCCCATTCTAGTCTGCCAAAGTAACTGTCATAGTGGCAACTTTTTTACACAAGTACTGATTGGCTATTCGTTTCAGGGGCAGAAAGGGCCTGGCTTCTTTTTGCTATGGTAGTATGCTGAGAAATTTCACACTGAGGCGCTGATTATTCTAAGTGACAAGCTGCTCCTGTCACATACCAGAGACACATTAATGGTCCACACTGAACCTCTACTGTAGATTAAACCAGGGAAAACATGGTCCGGAAAGCAATACTATGCAATGAACCTGCACACCTCATCAGGATCCCCGCTATAAATTAAACCTACACACATAAATCTTGCAGTAACACTTTACATTAACTGCACCTTCATATTGCCTTTATAATGCATTCATAGAACATTCATAAGCAGCATATAAGTATTAACATCTTAACATACTTTAACAGCTGTAGTCTACATCAATAACAAGCATTACAATCATATAATGTTCATTTTTAATGTGTATTAAAGCTGTTAAGGTATGTTAGGATGTTAAGGTATATTAACATGCTGCTTATGAATGCTTATGCATTATGAATGTGTAGTTCATGTAAAGTTTTACCCATCTTCCAATTTAATAACTTTCCATGTTTCTCAACAGTGTAACTTGATAATGCTCGTTTGGATTAAACAGTTTTGCTCACGTTGCAACACTATCCCTGAGCTTCAAAAATGACAGCATTCGTTCACAGACTCAAGCAATCGATAGCAGTTTAATTTTAATTAATTTTAATACATGTTTGACAAATGGTTTCAGTGAAAACAAAGAAATATGAGACCTACAGTATCAGAGAGATAAGTTTCAGATCCCAGCGTACTGACTGAGAAGCTTTCTGTGCAAGGTTATATTTAGTAAAACGGGGTGTGACTTCTATTCTTCTTCAAAGCCAGCACATACTCTAACTGAAGGCTGCAGAGTCATGTGATCCCCTTAGGGGTCATGTAATCCCTAAGTGTAAGTTCAGCAGGACCCGGCCATGAAGGTCTGTACGTTTCAGCTGTACTTCAACAACAAACGAGCTCAGAACAGGAAAACGGAGTCTCGATAACGATAAAAACATTCAATGAATTGAATGCTTAGGTGCTTCAGTAGAATAAAGGCCTGTAAAAACAGTAAACATCCAGGATCAAGAGGACTCCTTTAATTAATTTTGTCAGTTGCCATGTTTGTAATGTACAATTAACTTGCTTCACTCTCTCCCTCTGGTCCCGTTATTTTATATCACACTTTGCACACCCAATACTGATAATGTGTTTAAAACATAGAGCTAGCCGTTCAAATTATTACATTGGCAGAACTAAATAAAGACCACTTTCCATATTCAGATTAGCTGAGCAAAGAGAAAATAAAGGACAGAAAGTCCATTCATGTCATCCACTGTGGTCAGGCAGTGTAATAGGGAGCTGTGGAGGGCCAGGGGGGGGCCTTATTCACCCGTGTTCAGCAGTAGGGTCAGTCTGTGACGGAACCGGGTTCGGGGGGCAGACCCTCTGAGCGCCGCCACTGGACATTGCGAAGTCGGAACCATCTCTGTAAGAAAAATCAGGTGTTCTAACATTTCATCAGCGCATATCGATCGGCAGAATGAGGCAAACCCCGGCGCCAATTAGTCACGCTAATTAAAATTATAGTGCGGAGGATTAGAGCCGAAGTATTCCTGCAAGTACAGAGTTTCAGTAAACTTAAAATACTTAGTCTGCAAGGAGATCGCATCTGCTAAACACTAAACAGGAAAACTCTACTCGGAAGCAGCTGCAGTGTAAACTCAGTAGCGGAGACTTTCCTTATTTTTATTACTCAACACTGATTACTTTAGAGAACAGAATTCCGTGAAGCTGCTTAATCACACTTCCATGCACTGTTTATTATTGGTCCATTGCGAAATGCAGATGAGTGTGATGAAACGGTGAAAATGCTAAAGGCAATACCACATGTAGGCTATGTCTATATTACTAAGGACATTTGTGACAAGCCTTCGACTCTGCAGTTAAGTAAATTTTATGAGAGTATTTAAACTCCGTGAGAATATAACTTGTCAACCATTGTTCATTCTACAGAACTTTCATTCACTTGTCAAAAAAGAAACCGATCCTCAAATTAACCAAATAGCAGTCTTAACGGTTTCCAAACAGCTGTAATTTTATTTTGATAAACCTATTCTGTAGGTTTCAGTTGTGGGAATATAGACTAGCATATTCATGGTGATCTATGTATGTGATTTAAACTTTAAAGATCTGCCAATCGTCCTACAATAGTCCGCGGCAGGAGTTCAGATCTGCTCTTTCTTACTCACCATACCGCAACCTCCGCCCTTTAACACAGTGGTCAAAAGCCTGATTGACTCTTTGGCAGTACATCCTGCCGAAGCCAGGATCACTTTAGCTGGACACTGCCGAAACCCGCATTCAACTCGATACAATTGCCTGAATAATAGCGGCCATACAGGGACACCATGGTGTTTGCCCGGCTGTGGCTGGCAATCGAGGCACCCTTGTCAGGCATGCAAGCCAAAATTGTCACTTAGGAATAAAACAGGGGCCCCGGAAAACCCCCGTGTGTGCTGTTTATTATCGGTTAAAACGAGAGAAATATAATACACGGGTTTGAGAAAGCCCCTAAATATTTAAATATTAATCCCAAATTAATTTGCCAGTAAACTTATGTTTATGTCTCGCTCAGGGCACAATGTCCGCTTTTGTACACTTGCAATTTAAGCCAAAGGTTGCCTTCTGCACAGGGACTGTAAAAGACGGCAGAACCGGTTTGTGTGCAGAGCAAGGCCGTATTTGGTGTCTTCACTTGCAAAGCTGTACTTGACAGAAATAGGCAGATCATTTGGGACGGCAGCCTGCCTCGGGCTAAGGGTGCTACCCACTAATTTCCCAAAATCAAGAAAACGTTGTTGGCTGTTGGCATTAGGAGGGGAAAAAACTTCCTTGCTTTGGCACTTTACCTGTTCATTGTTAAAAAATTAGAAACCTATTATTTCATTTGCAATTACTTCCCATTTATTTGCATGATTTCATATACTTAAAATAGGCCTACATTGTAAAATAATAGGATTCTTAGCATACTAAGAACTAAACGTTATACTAATCGTTATGTAAACTGCACTACACTATGCTACTCTACCGTTTATTTATCCGTTGTTAATAATGCTCCATAATAATAATAATAAAAATCTCAGTATATTATGTAATGACAGTATGTTATAACACTAGGCCTATATATATATATATATATATATATATATATATATATATATCCTTTCAGCGTCATTCGTTCCTTTTTTACCCGTGTCAAAAGCATTTCTATGCATGTCATTACAGGGCGAACCTCTCAGAATAGGCGGTTAGAAGTTGGGATGTATGTATGAATGTATGTGTGTATGTACTTGATGCAGTGGGAAAGCGCCCTATGCAGCCTGTGTCTGTCCTTCGAAATACTGCAGGCTTTCTTTTCACCTAAGCCTGCGCTTCACTTGAATCTTGTGTACCACTGATGGTTCACTACAAAGCATCAAACACAAGATCACGGGGCATATGCGTCAACGGGGAAAGGTAATATCTAATCAGAGCTTATAAATGCTTATAGCCTAGCGGTATATCTATCACATGGGGATTAGTGTAGGGTGTAAACAGTTAAACGATCAGTCCCGGACGAGAGCGAACTGTATGCCCATCGCAGCATGACAGCAGTGGCGGGACAGTGAAGGCGAGAGGCGCCCTGCCAAAGCCACTCATCAGAATAACTATTTATTAACCACCCTTCCAGACACTTCTGCTAGGTCTACGCGTACTATAATGCAAGCTAATCCAGTTTAATGACAAAAGAGAATAAGCACCCAGACTGCCTCGTAAAATTAATTCCAGCATTTCACTCTATCACTTCAACAGGTTAACTTCTAACTATATGTTAATTGTATCGATTAAATGCCTGATGCGAGTAAAATCGTAAGACTACATTATTTATCCCCAAAACGCCATTTTCTTACCATATTTTGAGTTTCGCCTTATAAAAGAGATTTCCTTTTATAATTTATTCTGATTTGCTCGTATTAATATGGGATAAGATAGGGTATGTCCAATGTTTTTAAACAAGTTCAATGCATATGTGCCCCAAATGTGTTTGAACTGCATAATACAGTTTATTTTAGACCTTTATGATAGTTACAAAACGGAGATGTTCAAATAGCAGGATACTCACGGCTGTGTTCTCTTCGGACAGTCCACACTCAGCTGCTATCAGCGTGAGAGTCGCATTATCGGGATGCTTGGTGACTTTGGTGAAATTTTCTTCCAGAACACGGATCTGATCCTCGGCCAAATGCATATTCGCCATTTCATCCTCGCCTTTTCTAACCGAAGCCATGCCTCGCAACAGATTTTCTGATTTATTGCAGGATGTCTAAATGATTTCCACTCCGCCGACTGACGCCCGTGCTCTGCAAGTCAAACAACAGCGACAACTGCGAAACAAGGAGCGAAAATACGGTGCCGGTGACACGCTGACAGGCAAGAGTCACTCCTAGGAAAAGACCAAGTCTAGTTACTGTTAACTGAATGAACTGAATGAAACAGGAGTAGAACACGCAGTGCAAACCACGGAGAAACGTCAGATATGCTGTGCATTTGTCCTGCCTCTTTTCGAAATTCTCTCATTACACTATGGCACGTCTTTTCTGCGGCAATATTTAGCGGGTGATTTAAAATCAAAGAGATTCCGCGTGTACTGGAGATAATGCACTTGTAAAACCCGATCGGAGATCGCTGGTCCGTCATGCTGTACTAGGAAAGTGCACACAAATCGTAGCGCCATATGATGTATGTTACGTAGGCATACTGTACGTAGTCCTATGGATGTATGTATGTCTGTATAGTCCCTCTGTCAACTTTCTGCTTCGCACAACGTTTATGACTTTGCACTAACCACCGTGTTCATCACATGCCTTGCATTTACTCCTCTCTGCTGTACATCCTGTGTTTTGTCTTTTTATTCCCAAATTGTTAGTCGTCTATTGACATGGTGTCTCCAACAGTAACAAGATGTGCCAAACGAAAATTTCCACCGACACTGGTGCTGCGGCATTAAAGATTGTGGTTCTGGTTATAATATGTGCCAGTATTGGAATTAAGAATTAAGGTTATATATATATATATATATATATCCGCATTATGTAAATTGTATCTAAGCTAAAGTATTGTAATGTTTGGGTTTGACTGTGTATGTGTGTGTGTGTGTGTGTGTGGTATATATCATTTGTATATTAATGCCCTTATTTTTTATTAATTTTCAGAAATTGTCCTGCACAATATAATATATAAACACAACTATATAAGTGGCTACAATCCACCGCACGATATACGTACAATATGTTTATTTCATGCCAACAGACGCTTGGTACGCACAACACCTAATGAACCAATGTTTAAGGGATTTATGACCAGGATGTATCACTTTTGCTCTTAAGCAAGTTGAGAATGTGGTTTACAGTACAGACAGGGGTGGATCCGAGGTTGTAGCCTAGGGCCTGCACCATTTCAGGAAAATTGGAAAGGTTAAACTTACTAAATCTGACCCACAGATCGTTCTGCTGGCAACCCTGCCTACATCTTAGCAGATTATTGACACAACATTTTTTTTATTTCCTCTCGTTTCTCGTTTAGCTCAGAAAAGTCAAGTAGCCTGTATGAGAGATGATGTCCTAGCCAGTAGCTCACGAGTTATTTAAGTTTGAGATCCCTGGGTTAGTTAAACCTGAGTGTCCTTGCTGATGTCAACCTGGGCCCCCCGGATAAAATAATCCAGCCCTGAGAACAGGACAGCGATTAATTACACAAAGTCGGCTACAGACATGACACTTGTGAGAATATGTAGATAATCTAGACTGGTTGTGGGACACATTTCTCCGTTTGGCTTTCCTGGCACACAAATATGTCAAGACTGTTGAAACGTCAAACAGATCAGTCATGGTGAGTTAGTTTAGTGTGTGACTATCTTCTGGTATCTGGTTATGGGATTGTTCACATTCAGTTTGACATGCATGAGCCATGTCCTGACAAACTCTTGGTTACCGTAGCTGCTCTCCCTGTCTTCTGGAAACACAAATCATTTCTGGTGCTTCTCTGAGATTTCCTGACCCATGATGTCCAAATCCCATTAAAACTGGCCGGCCTCAAGCCCAGAATGCAGTGGCGATATATTTGTTGATCTGAACGTGGGTCAGTCCACAATGCCTTTGGGAAGCCTAGAAGAGCAGTCCTCAGTATCCATTCTGGGACTCCCCTGATACTAAATCCAGCACCCCCTTTGCTGTACCCCCACTCACACTGCCCCGGTCTTGCGTAGATTTTGGAGAAGGAGATGATTGCGTGGATCTTATATAAGCCAGAGCAGGTCCCCAGAGGAGGACAACAGCATCTGGAAAAATGATTTCTGAACATACACAAAAGATTCCGGTCTGAATTGGGAACTCTGTTTGGAAGGGGGAGCACTAAGTTTGGGTCACTCTCCACCTCACACACCAATCACCTGTTCACCTTAATACTGCTGTGCTGCATTTGACAAATATCAAATCATATTAGCACCCAGACATTACTTAATAGTGTCATAATTATTTTTACTACTAAATACCCAAACCCTATGGCGGATATCCATGTCAGTGAAATTAGTTAGCAATAAGTCAAATGACACTGGTTAACCACCCTCTACCTTTAAAATAACAGTGAAATATTGTGCCACTGACCAGGTTTTTTTAGGGGGGGGGGTGGTGGCATGTAGCCTAGAGCTGCACCTGGCTCAGCAGACTAAGTGTCTGGGCCTGTGATCAGAAAGTCACTGGTTTGTGCCCAGCCTCAGCAGAATAGTTACATGTCTATGGGCCTTTGAGCAAAGCTCTTAACTCCCACCTGGACTGGAAACTGCATTAGGTTCATGCTGGCAAAGACACTTACATCATACCTGGTATCACTTTGCATCAGATGCTGAATAGAGCCCTTTAACTGGCATTGGTTTGGTTTATCTGCTAAACTTTGGTTTACTTTACTCATAAAATGATACATTTAAAAGTGAGTGCAAAAAAGTTGCCTTAAATAATTTGAATAAACCCTATAGATTGGTACTGTGAAAGTAGGCAGACTTTAGCTTAATTTATTTTAAAATATTTTATTTCCTAAAATTGTGAATACTTTACAAAAAAAAAATGTTTTAATTTACCCCAAAAATGTGAGTGCAAATCGTTACCTAATTTTTTTTGAGTAAATTCTATAGGTTATTTTTATCAGTGTAGTGGTAACTTGATTTGCTGTTTGCATGAAGGACACTACAGTTTGTAGAAGGCACTGATGAGACTGTCCCTGAAGATAAAGCAATTTGGGTATTGGAATGATTAGCTGACCTTAGGGGGCAGTCTCGGGAGAGTAGACAGGGCCACGTAACAGAGATCAATACCACTTCTGCTGAGAGCTGTGGATAGCAAATGTATCTGGGTTCCATGAGGTAAACAGAAAGAATGATTCAGGGAAGTTTGGAAGACTCCAGAAAGAAGGAGCTGAGTATTTGGGCCTGGGCACTATAATATTCAGCTTCTAATATCATTGTTTTTTCAGATCCCGCTATCAGAAGGTCATCTCAATATGGTCCGTCTTTAGAAAATATAACTGCAGATTATTTTTGATTTTTAGAGTAATTTTAAGTGGAACGCAGGATGCATTGAACATGAAGTTACATTTTGGGTATTCTTAATGATCTTTCGATATTTAGTTTCTTCAATCACGTCTACCTGAAACAATACCACATTATGCACTGTATGTAAACAAACCCCTGTATGAAGTATGTCAGAAAAAACACGACACAAATTACAGGGACAGAGACATTGGTCTGATGGAGATCCCCCTCTGTGCACTATATGCAACAGTCAGCTGTCAAATATACCAAAGAATAGAAGCTAATCTGCATGGATGATTGCTAGTTTAAATATAGATGGTCAACAGCAGCGTGTTTATTGCTTATTCTCTGGGAAACAGCACTGAACCCCCCCGCTGGCAGGCAGAATGGAGTATGAGAATGGAGGACGTCAGCTGGTACTGTGAGAATTGGACACAACCAATTGAGAGCATATATCTGCTTCTCTGTATTTCTGTTACTACATTCCCCAGGTTTTCCCCGAAATCTCTTAAGCACATTTAATATTATTATGACAGTAACACTTTCTATGAATGCCACGTCTATCAGAATCTATTAACACATCCGTAACACATTATAATGCATCCATTAAGCGTTATTAGCAGTGCTATAAACATTTATTAAAAGGTATAACACATTATATCCATGTTTAATGTGCATTATAAATGCTTTATGAAGCTCTCATATGTAATGCATTATAGATACCTTCATAATGTAGTAAAAATCATCCTTAATTCTTATACCGACCATTATAATAGATTATGAAGGAGCATCGTAGATGACAGCTTCAAGTAAAGTGCTACCTATATCACTACTGATTCAGATATTGAATATATTGCATAGAGTTAATTGTAATAGATAC